>CAKAKR010067519.1:0-21167 GCA_916700685.1 Adelosebastes latens | reverse complement strand
CACCATGAGGTAGACATTTGTGGTTTTGAGTCAACAGTCTTGACAACTAAGGATAGATTGCCAAGAAATTTGGTATCGACATTTATGCTCCCTTTAAGTATGATTTGTAATACAATTGGTGATCCCTCAGCTGTTAATGCTATCATCATGTCAAAACTGTACTTTGGTTTTTGATCAAATACCTCCAAAACTTACCCATCACCCTCAGCTTTACTTTGTCTTTAATGCTAATTATCCAATGTTGTTGATGTTGTTGTGATGATGTATTTTTTGTTAATAATTTCCAATGCATATCTTTAAAATAAATTAAAAAAAACAGCATTTTTATACAGTATTAGTAAATCAAAAGATTGGAGAGTAGGAAAGGACTTCCCACTATTCCACTGGTTCCCAACCGGAGGGTCCCGACCCCCACTAGGGGTCGCCAAAGCTTAACGGGGGGTCACGAGGCCTTCTTAATTTTAAGGGTTGTAAGACAACTTTAAAAAATTAAGAAGAAAAAAAAAGTATACAGTTGGCCTATATCTCAGCATTTCATTCATATCTGTAAAGAAAACTAAATAAAAAAGTTATTTTAAAGTTTGGATTATTATTTAAGATTTAGACAGGATAAGGGCACGGTGAAGACCCGAACACAAGCTATATTCACAGAGTCTTCCCTCTCTGCTAAACACACAATACAGTCCTGTATTAGAAAAGTACGCAGTTAAAACAGTCAAAGAGCTAAATAGAAAAACGGCTAAAGCGTCAGGGAGAAGAAAACACTGAATTTGTCAAAAAAAAAGAATATTAAGTATGTCTGATTGTTAAAATAGAAAAAATACATATTACAGTCAGAGAATTGTATTAAAAATTCCTAGAGATAACAGGAAAACTCATCTCTGATGCAAATAATCTGCTCAAAATTCATCCAAATCGCTCATTTTACACAAACTTCCTGCAATTATTGCATTCGTTATTTGGGTGAAATGTACAGTTTATCAGTTGTTCTGTACTGTCATTGTTATGCATTGAATACAATATGAAATATCCATAAAATGTGTTACTTAGTCAGGGGATGGTCAGTTTACTCCCTTAAGGAAAAAGGTTGGGATCCACTTCTAACCGACGCTTGAACAGAAAGATTATATTGATTTTTCTTTACTTCTACCCTTCATTTTTCCAATACTGCAGTGCAGGAAAGATGATGTGATCTGCAGTAGACTGACCCACCAGCTTCCTCTCTAGCGATGTCTTTAATGAGTCCTCCCTCAAAGCTTCTTTTTTTCATCTCTAATGTTGTTTTCCCCCATTTTCTGGTATTTCCAATCTGGTGTGGGCAGCTCCCTGTGCACTATACACACTGCTGACTCCCTCTGTTGGCCTGGAGAGGGTGCAGACTGCCACATGTTTCCTCTAATATACATGAAGTTGCCAGCTGCTTCTCCTGCCAGGAAGGAGCTTCACTTCGAGGGAATATCATGTGCATTGATTCATGCTGTCCCCCCCAGATCACCCCCTGACTCCCCTCACCTCATTGGCTTCCCATTTTCCGAGTACTTTAAAGTGTGTTTGACGGAGCGCCTGGCCAAACCAGAATTCCGTTACTTGGATACTTACTGTGGCTCGCATTTAAACCCAATTTTCTTTTCTTTCTGTCTCTTTTTAGGCGAGACTGTCCCCAGTTGCAGGAGACAGAGGGTTGAGGACAGACAGTTGTGTTCTCAATGTCAGCTCTTCAATCTACGAGGACATTCAGCACGAGATGAAGAGAGCCAAGGTGTCCCAGGCTCTGTTTGCAAAGGTGGCTGCCTCCAAGAGTCAGGTACTTACTTGAATCTGATGAATAAGTCCAATATTAAGCACACACACATATTACACCCAATTGTTTCTATTTCTTGATTGTTCAAATTTAGCTTCCATGATGAATCCATCTCCTCAGTTAAAGCAGGATAACTAGTGTGCATGGAGGAAACCCAGATAATCAACTCAGCAGCTGTACTCTGCAGAGGACTATCATCGGTGCATCAGACTGCTATTGTGTCCTAAATTATCGCTTTAATTGTCGCCCTACAAAAACACATGCACACACACATACACACTACTTATTTCTGCACATAGACACACTGTATGAGCACATGCTTGTGTGTGTAATACCACAAACACACACACAGGCATGATTCGAGTGTTTATTGTTCTCATTTTTATGGCAGCCCCATAAGCTTGTTATTGCCTTTTGTTTTGAGGATAATTTCCCTTCATGCAATGGGGGGATTTCAGCTGTTTCATTTTTTCTTCCTCTCGTGTATATCTCCAATTTCACTTTCCTTTATTTCTTTCATTTGTTCGTTCCTTCTTCCTTTTTTTCTCCCTTCTCTCTACTTATCATAAAAATATTTGGAGGTCATTCAGCGGCCATGCCAGTACAGACAGGTGGTCCAAAACCCCTGAGGTTTTTTTTCTATCTCTTCGCTGGCCTCCCTTTTAACTTTACTTTCTCTATGTCCTCTTTACCTCTCTCTTTCTCTCTCTCTCTCACGCTCCCTCTCTCTCTGTATTACCGGCTGTTTGGCAGGCAGAACCATGCTGGATCTCTCTATTCTATCTGCACTGTGCATCTGGAAGGCATTGTGTGCTAGACTTGGGCTACAGCCAGGTGTGTGTGTGTGTGTGTGTGTGTGTGTGTGTGTGTTTTGTGTGAATCTGTGTGTGCGTATCAGCCTGCTTGCGACCGCAATCACGCTCCAGTTCATGAATCTGAAACTAGCTTGGCTTTACGTTCCTCAGTCTGCCACTCACAAGTTTCTTCCCTTGTGATGCAGAAAACAATTCTAGCTAATAAGAAAATCTCTCCGTCATTTTTTTTTTATGCCTCCGCGCCAGCAACAGCCGTGGGCAGATGCAGTATGTTTTTGGGTTGTCCGTCCGTCCGTACCATTCTTGTGAACGCGATATTTCAGGAATAATATTTGAGGGAATTTCTTCAATTTTGGCAAAAACGTCCACTTGGACTCAAGGATGAACTGATTAAATTTTGGTGGTCAAAGGTCATGGGCACTGTGACCTCACAAAACACGTTTTTGGCCATAACTCAAGAATTCATATGCTAATTACGACAATTTTGCACAAATGTCTAGTAGGATAAAATGATGAAATGAGGACATTTTGGACAGACATGGATGTAAACTGCAAGTTGACTGGTTGGTGGAGACATACAACTGCGAGATGGTAATTCTAGTTTGGCTTTGCTTTACAACATGAACACATTTTAAATCAATTAATGTGAATGCAAAGTTTATAGAGCAAGGGAAGGCTGAATTGAGACCTCAGATTTGCAGTTATTACCACTTAGGTATATCTTCCTAAACTCTAATTACTCACAAAATGAATAGGATAGTGGGGGTGACATGAATCAAAACTCATATAAATTGACGTGATGTTGCCATGGCAATTTTGATGTCCCATCACTGTGTTAGCCTTAAGCTGCTTTCACATGATAAGAGATTTGCTCTTCACTCACCGTGAGGTAGGGCACAGAGCCTTGCAGAGGCAGCAGGTATAACATGTCCCCAAAAAGAGCGCAAGGAACGCCATTCACTGTTTCTAGGCAACAACAACAGTTGCAGCCGTTCTCATTGGTTGCACTTTGAAAGGTCAGCGGCAACTGATGTCGAAGTTGAAATAATTTCAATTTTAAGCAAAGCGCTCGGTGGCAATTTCGAGCAGTGTGCCACGCCAAGGGTAGCCAACGCATTCTCATCCCAACTCGTCATATACTGAGGCTTTGTCAGACCCCTGTAAACACGTGATTAATGTTGTCAAGTAAACAAAAACACTTGCTTAGGTTCAAGTGATAAAAACACAGTAGGTTTAGGAAAAAAATACATAGTTGGACTTAAAATTACTACATTTGTACACTGAAAATGACACTAAACTGTAACAAACGAACAGCTGACTGTAAGGTGACGCACGGGACACGAACAGTGGCCACCTGGATCAAAGCCTTGTGTTTGTTTTCAAATTATTAGATTTTGAAGAACTGCATAAATATGCTTAATGAGTAATAAACTGGCTTTGTTGAATTAATTGTCCCCCAATATTTGGACCCCTAATATTTTCCTTTATTTCCTACATGCTTAGTGCCAGAAAAACTTATAAATGTCTTTTGTTTGTGCATGCAGTGCTTAAAGGTATGTTGCATGAGGTTAGCTTAGCTTAGCTTAAGAAGTAGATGTAGTAGTCTTTACAATCAAGTAGCAGCTCCGTTTGAAGGCAGGTAGTCTGCACCCATAAACTTCTCTAGAGATGGATACCTTGTCTATCTATGGAGACCTCATATTTCCTTGTACCTGCTTATAACTACATTATAGTGTGTTATAAACCATTCGTTAAATGTTTATATACTGCTTATAAATGTTAGGTCGGGGGACTCGCAGTAAAGTGTTACCGTCCCTGCTGTAGGGCTGGCTGTGTGAGCTGCTGCGTTGGAGGGAGGATCCCAACCCAGAGAACCGGACCCTGTGGGAGAATCTGTGCATGATCCGCCGGTTCCTCAGCCTGTCCCAGACTGAACGAGACGCCATCTATGAACAGGAGAGCAGCAACATGACGGCACAGCAGCACAGCGCTGACAGGCTTACACTGCTCAGCAACGACAATACACTGGTGAGACTGCAAAAACAAGATAAACACAACATCATTACACACAGACTGCTGTTCCAAACACACTATGTCTCTGCTAGATGTTGCAGCTATAGAAACAGCAGTTTGGAATAAATTGTAAAAGAAAAAAAAAAAAACAAGCAGTAAAGGCAGATAAATAACCTTCCAATCTTCATTTTTTTAGAGGGGACGTTGTCCTTCTCAAGAGGGTTTGAAGTGACTTGACTTTCTTTTTTGTAAAGCATTTAAAAATCTATTTAAGAGAAGTGATCCATAAAAAGTTTAATATCAATTTTACCCGAAATTTGAAAGAGAATACATCACATTGAGAGTCAATAGATCTCTAGGGCGTGCAATACAAAAGCTGCAGAGTAATGACAGCTAAATGCCAAAAATGTCCTTCCATAGCTTGCGCATGGATGAATGGCTTGATTATAGCACAGGCTCATAGTTAATGTCAAAAAATGGTTGTGTATCCCTCTGTTTGTGAAAGTACAATATGTTACATGGAATACCATTGCATTAATAGCAAGACAGGAAGACTTCATGTACTATATCAGACCCTGATCAGTTCTGTGGACATGAATGGTTGCATTGCAGAACACCTCACATGTGAAATTGCTATATAGCTTATATTACTTGTACATTTTTAAAGGGTAACTTTGGTATTTTTCAACCTGGACCCTATTTTCCCATGTTTTTGTGTCTGACTAATAGTGACAACAATTTCTTAAATTGGTTCAATATTGAGGGAGAGCAGTGCAGACGGTAGCTGCTCACGGGCTGCAATATGGTGCTATCGGGGCAAGCTGGCACCGTCATTTACGTCCACTAAAAGTACTTGTTTTTGCCATGACAGGCTCTGATTGTCATTATAAGTGCCTGACATTATGGAAAGAGTCTCGCTCAAGGAGAAGTCTCGTTCTGAAATCTCACGAGGTGATGTGGTGCTGGAAGACAACAGTGGAATAGTAGAATACATCCATGGTGGAAACGGGCAGAGTTTGTTGTGTTGGAGTACAGAAAGCGTAGCTTAGTGTTACCTAAACGATTTTCTGTGTCATGGCTGAATATTTAGATGATTTGGACAATGTGGATCAGGTCTTTGAATTCGATGTTGACCGTGTTTATTTGAGCCAGAGAATACAGACATTCAGATTTCGCATCGAGACTTCTCCTTGAGCGGGACTTGGACACAATAACAAACAGACCAGATCAAGCGAAAGGTAAGAAAAAGGTTTTATTTCTCTGTAGTCTCCTTTCCATAATGTTGTCAGACACTTAAAATAACAATCTGAGGCTGTCAGGGGCAAAAACAAGCATTATTAGTCAATGTTACGTTACATTGACGCTGATCACTTGCCCTCGTAGCTTGTTTTGCTGCTGACGGTTACAGCGTTATCCCTCAATACTGGACCAATTTTAAAAAATCATTGTCCCTATTAGTCACTTAGACACAAAAACATGGGAAAATAGGGTCCAGGTTGAAAAATACAGAAGTAACCCTTTAACCTGGCCAATCACTTTAAATCATATAAATATATTTCTGTGTAGGCTGACTTCACTTCACATCATCTACCATTAACATTAAACACAATAATATCCACATTAACACAAAATGGAAATTAGTCGGTGTTGAAAAAGACCAAATACAGATTTTTACTCTAATTACTTCTAATTCTCTTTTTCTCACGTCAGTACCAACGCAACTCTCCGCTGCCACAGCAACACCATCTTCAACCCCATCAACCCCTGCAGCCGGAGGCGGGACCTCACCTGTCTCCACGGCAACCATGTGCTGCATCGCCAGCCGAGTCTGAGGCGGGGGGCAACTGGGGCCACATGAGAGTCCGTCTGCAGGGCTGGGGCAGTGCTAATAGTGAGAGAGGGGACAGTAAGGACTGGGTTGAGGGGGGGCAGGGAGAGAGGAGCAGTTTGGGAGGGGACTGGGGTTGTACTGGTAGTTTGAGGGACACAGATATAGAAAGCAAGGAGCAGGTGATGGACGGAAATGTGGGTGAGGAAGGGATTAATGAGATCCCTGGAGACAGCAAAGAGGAGAAGGAGAAGCTCACTATGAAGTGGCCCAATGTGAAGGATGAGGAGCGAGGCGGGCCTGAGGTTTGTTCAGAGGCAGATAATGAGGTCAAAGGTGGAGATGAGGTCCAAGGTGAGGGGTTAAGAGTGTCCCACGAAGCACTGGGAATCCTGCAGAGCTTCATTCAGGACGTGGGCCTCAACCCGGACGAGGAGGCCGTCCACACCCTGTCGGCTCAGCTGGGCCTGCCCAAACACACCATCCGAAGATTCTTCAACAGCCAGGACCATCAACACGACAGCCAGAGCCCAAAACCGAGTCGAGACGACCAGCACGGGACCTGCACGGACACAAACCTCTCTCATACAGACATAACTGTAGAGGAACAGGAGGAGGAAGGTGATGGAAGGACTGAAACAGAACAAAATGAGGTGGAAGAGCAGAAGCAAACAGAGAGGGAGGAAGAAATTACTGTTTTCAAAGAATCTGAAGTTGGCACTCAAACCCTTATCCCTATGAAGGAGGAGGAGGAGAGCTACATCTAACCCAAACCCATGCAGTGACATATGAGTACTGACTCACAGTGTTTTGGTATTGGAGCGTTGTGTAGGTGGGTGTCCTTAAATGCTGGGGAAAAACTAAAAGCTGACTTATTGTGTATGTTTACCCAGACAATACACCTACATTAGAAAGCTTGCAAATCTCTCCTGCGATTTGAGCATCCCTGCTGCACTTGAGACAGAACATAACTGTGACTATATGTGCAGATAATGTTACAACACATTGTTTCTGTGTAGATATACTGTATGTATTTGGGTGAATGGGACCCAGTATAAAGAGCCTCAGATTACATATCACTGTTAAAAAGGAGTAATTATAGTTGGTTGACTGATCTAAAGTTGGAGAAATGTTCACGCCAGAAATGCCTTGTAGAAAGTGGCACTGCCAGTCTGTTTTTTAAAAATGATCTCCATTGTTTTTGTTTGTTTTGAATAGTGCTTTGTGTTTTGGATCAGTCATTTAAAACTGTTTCCTTCAGGAATCTCACTGTTATTGTATCTTACATTGTTGTTGTATGTCACATTGTATTAATCAAGTTTCCTGATTCTGTTTTAAAAGAAATAATAGTTGAATTTATAAATGGCATATAGCATTTGGAATTAACCATTTCATAATTGACAGGGCTAGGGCTGACCCGAATGCTTCGAAGCTTCGACCGTTACCATGGTAATCAACCTCCAAATCAGTATTCGAATGCTTTGTTTTTTTTGTTTTTTTTTCATATAATAATAATGTATAAAGCCCCAAATAGCCCATGAAATAAGGAATAATCCCACATTATTATTCATTATTCATATTCAACATTAATTATTATTAGTTATTCTCAGACAGATATTGCTGTTTGTTGTGTGTAGAGGAGCGTGTGTGTACAGTAGTACGGCAGCGGCACTGTAACAGTGGAGATAGAGACAGACAGAAGAACATGTCAGCCTGCCGCGACTCAAAGCTTTGAATACCTTTGAATATTTTTTCATCGACGCTTCGAAGCCCAAAAAATAGTATTCGGGACAGCCCTAGACAGGGCATCCTCCGCAGTTTTAATGCAGTGTGTAATGAATCAATAGGTGAGTTACCAAGCTGATCAATATGAACATCTATAATGTCTCTACTGCAGATGAGTCCATTTTTGTTCCTATTTCTCAACTTTAATCACAAAGTTTGGTTGAGATTTAATTTGCTCCTGAACACATCACAGTTTACATACAGTGTTTCTATTGATGCATGAATCTATAAATCTCTCTCCTCAAATAGCTATATGTTATTTTGGGGAATGTTATGTTTACACATCTTGTGGTTGTCATATTGTACTGATTAACATACTGTAGCAGAGGCACGGAGCGTTGCACAATGTTTAATGTTTCTTCATGAAAGACAGATTGTGGACTAGAAATATAAGACTGAAGCCGTGCAGCGTGTACATGAAATGTTCAAATTAAATGATAGCACTTTCAGACTCATTCATAATTGTACTGTATGTTCTTTACTTCTGATCTTACAGTTGGAAATATTTATTTCACAAACTGAGCGAGATTAATAAAAATGTGTTTTTTGGACGATAACTTTTAATAAAAAAAAAAATTCCATTTCATTGTATTAATATTCAAATAGAAAGTGGAAACTTGTCCCATCCATATAATCAGTAACATGATGTTTCTCACCAGGAAATTCAGGTTTAAAACCTCGTGATAAAATCTGCAGGAGCCCACAGATAGCTGGGAGGCGTCATGCTATTTCTGCTTTCTGACTCATAAAAAGATTGGTTGTTGTCCTCCTAAGTAGCAAAATATCAGCCGATGACATTTACACTTAGTTGGGATGTGTTAGCAATGTATAGAATTGGATTTGGGGACAGTTTGAGATTTATCAAGTTGGAAAGACTCTTTGAAACAAGTAAATAAGAGATGAAGCTCATTTATCACACTGCTATTTTAAGACAAGCAGAGGCCTGCTGTAAAAGACTCATTAAAGATTAAATCAATGCTTCTGATGTCCACTGTCTGTACTGGAGTTATAGAGTTAGTAGCGATGATTTCCTCTTATATGACTGTGTCTTTGTTGGTGAATTGCTGTCATTGTTTCCAGCCATCCTACAATATGCCTCTGTGCTAGACTCTCTGTACCAGTGGATCTGTGTCTCTGCACAATCACATGCCCCTCAGTGCTGCCACTGTTGTGTCCTTTTTATTTTATCTATTTCTATCTATGTTTCTGTCTCTCCCTCTCTGCCCCTGACTCTCATCCGTCTCTCCTCAGGACTCTCCACGTTGCCGCTCCCCCACTATACTCAGACAGTGCAACATTCAAGCCCCATTTGGTCAGAATAGCTTCATAGAGTAATTCAATAAAGCCTTGCTCTTTTTCTGTCATCTGTTTCCATGACGATACCTAAGTCAGGGCCAACAAGAGGCCATGAAAGCCTCATCATCAGCGATATTAGCTATAATAATGATGATAATGGCGCTCTCCAAATGCCATGCCTGTGATGATGATGGTAATGGCAATGATGGTCATTATGGCTGCTTTGTGATAACCCCCACAAACACACACACACACCACGACCAATGCACACATTTGACTCATTAATGCCGTTTAATGTCCCCTATTTATTTCACATGGACTCTCGCCTTTTATATCACGACCGTCCTGCTGCTCTGGTTTGGTTTGTGTCCTCTGTTTTGTCTGCACTTTGTGAGAAAGATGTTTGTTAAAAAAATAGCCCTCTACAGATAAACTTGACTTGTCTGACCACATACATTTCTGCAATTAAGTCTCCAAAAAACTGTCTTAATTAACCTTCATGTTGTAGAGCTCCTTCAATCTGTTTCATTTCTCCTTGGTGGTGTGATACACCACAACCTTCTGCCCTTGCATCGCTGCATTCTTTCTGTTTATTTATTCACAATTTTAACACCCATATTGTTTTATTCTACACTGAAATATGCTGTTTTTTATGTAAATAAGGACCCTGAAAGCCACAGTTTATATGCTGATAAATATGTAATTGAATTTGCAATCTCTTATGCAATTTTATCTCTGCAGTGAACATCTTTGGAGTAATCTCAGACATGGGGCTGAGAACGGACAGTGTAAAAGACAAGTCTAGGTCTATATATGGTAAAGGGGTAGCTATGAATAAGCCTATTAATTATTGAAAATATGCACATCTTCATATCCTGTATGTTTCAGACCTTTGCCCTGACAGTTCAAATTGCCTCAGCTATACTGTAGCTTTACCGGAAGTAGGTTAATAAGTCATTTACTATGGCGTCATGCTTTATAGATCAGCATTAACCCATTTGTGCCTGCATGTGAGGTGTTCTCTGGGCTGCAAATGTGAAGACATTTTCAAAATACAGTTGGTCAAACCGTTTGGCTGTTAAGTGAGTTTTTCTTATCATACTCTAGTATTTGGGCACATGGGACTGCTGTTTTTGCTGTATAATATGATGAGAAAATGTCTGTATCTCAGAAACTACAAGGAGCACAATCAAGTATTTAGTATCTATGAACAAATAAGTTGAATATCAAAGATATGCACACGTGCAGTGTAAAAAAATATTTCATTTGGAAAATATTTAACACAATGTACGCATTTTTCAAAAATCCTGACTTTGACTATTAATAAATGTGTTATCTAAAAATAGATACTTGCCCAAAGTATGTCCGTACCAAAATTAAAAACTTTTGACCAATCAGAACAAATGTAGTGTCATTTTTCCTTATCATACTAAATATAGTCTTTGAGCACAAATGGGTTAATAAGAACAACTTTTGGGTTGCCAGGTTGTAAAATGTCATTGGTTGGTCTTTAACCTCTGCCCTAGGCGAAATTCGGATCTGGAGCCCCTCTATCGCTCTAGAGTCAGGGTTCAACCCCCCATAGCCCTAACCCTAGTCTCGTAAACCACAACACACATCAGACATCACAATGATTTTAAGATACAAATTAAGATTTTTATTTTCATAAATAACTGTATTTATTATAAACAATTGGTCCCTGATATTGTTGGCTTAAAAGTGTTTAGTCAGTTTCACTACGATTTACACTTTTATTAACAAATAAGTGCGTCGTGTACATGAAAAAGTGTGAGAAAGAGAGCTACAGGGGTGAAAAGTGTATTTTTTTCTTTTCTTATCTATTCGTTCATTTATTACCAGAAAATGAGGAAGGGCAGCCAACCGGCATTTTTATTTATTTATGTATGTATGCATTTATTTATTTATTTATTTATGTATGCATTTATTTATTTATGTATGTATGTATTTATTTATTTATGTATTTATTCATGTATTTATTTATGTATTTATTTATTCATTCATTTATTTATTCATTTATTTATTCATTTATTTATTCATTTATTCATGTGTTTTATTTTAGAGGGTGACCAGCGCCCCCCAGAAGGAGTGTCTGCCCTGCATCAGGTAAACACCTCCAATGCACTGTTTGACCTCTGACCTGAACGAAAAAACAAAATCAATTTATTAACAGCCAATTAATATATAACTGCAGACTTGGTTTTATTCCATAAAAAAATCTTTATTGACTGAGCATCATAAGCAATTAAATGTCCTGCTGGAGGAGGATACACCAGCACATAGAGTCTCCACAACCTGGCAACCCTATAGTTCTTATTATAATGGCCGATTTAAAGCATCAATGCATGGCTTTTATTACCATTTATCATTACCTTGAAGTGTTCATTTTTTTCCCCGCGCTAAAAGCTACATGTGTGTTGATGTTGTGTCTGGGTTTGTTTAAACCAAATTATGGAGTAGCTTTTCACGTCTATCAATAAACTGTTCATCTGTCAAAAGTTTCAAAAGTCGCTGAAAGGGTCATTTATCGACTGTCTTGTAATTGCTTTTCCCCCCATGTTGTCCATGTATCTGTTTTTATGTTTTTTGTTTTTTTTTCCCACTCACAATGTTGTTTGAAGAAGTCTTTATAGATATTTAAATCAATATCCTCCTCACAAACACTAACCATACACTTCCATGCAACACACACACACACACACACACACACACACACACACACACACACACACACACGCATATACACACACACACACTTGTCTTTTTTGAAATATTTACTGTATTGTTATTGTTGTTATTATATATCTCTTGTCCTAATTGTTTTGTTATCACTATTATGTAGTCATATTATTTCTTTATATTAATCTTGTCCTAATTGTTTGTTATCACTATTATGTAGTCATATTATTTCTTTATATTAATCTTGTCCTAATTGTTTGTTATCACTATTATGTAGTCATATTATTTCTTTATATTAATCTTGTCCTAATTGTTTTGTTATCACTATTATGTAGTCATATTATTTCTTTATATTAATCTTGTCCTAATTGTTTGTTATCACTATTATGTTGTCATATTATTTCTTTATATTAATCTTGTCCTAATTGTTTGTTATCACTATTATGTAGTCATATTATTTCTTTATATTAATGTTGTCCTAATTGTTTGTTATCACTATTATGTAGTCATATTATTTCTTTATGTTAATCTTGTCCTAATTGTTTGTTATCACTATTATGTAGTCATATTATTTCTTTATATTAATCTTGTCTCTAGGTGAAGGCTTCAGATAAGCCCAGTGGGTTTTTTTGCCTCTTCCTGCACTTTATATTATTCATTTATTTCTTTTGTTATGTTGTATAGTATTAAATTGTGCAAAATAAATAAACAAGGTACTGGAGGTCTCAGGTGGGGCCAGCTGGTTTCAGGAACCAGTATATATGTATAGAAGATGCTTCATAAACAGGTAACGTGTGTGTGTTGTGTCCTGTAGGATGGAGTGGCAGCCAGATGAACAGGGTCTGCAGCAAGTGCTTCAGCTACTCAAGGACTCCCAGTCGCCAGACACAGCAACACAGAGAGCTGTGCAAGAAGTATCCTTATATCTCTGTGTGTGTTTGATTGTGAGGGTGAGAGAAAAATGTGTGAGATTTAGCTACAGGCATGAGAGCTTGTGTGTCAAAGTGTGTGTGTGTGTGTGTGGCTGCAAGCAGCTCGCATCACGTGAACTGGTGCAATTGATTGTGATTGTATATGAATCTACGCTGCCCAAATGCCAAAGAGAACAAGGTATGTGAGGGTGTGTGTGTGAGCTTTTGCTATGTTTGCGCGGATGGTTGCGCTCCTTAACATAGCCTGTAGAAACTGGAGCAACTCAACCAGTTTCCAGATTTCAACAACTATCTCATCTTTGTCCTCACGAGCCTCAAATCTGAGGGTATGTATGCGCACATCAAATATAAAGATTCTAACAATAGAACAGGATTGTTGTTTACTGAATAACATTGCTTGTGTGCAAATATTTACCTCCTCTTTCCCATTTTAAACATTTCTTTATGCTCTTCCTCTCCGCCACCTTCCTTCTCAAGACGAGCCCACTCGCTCCCTGAGCGGTCTGATACTGAAGAACAATGTCAAGGCTCACTACCAGAACTTCCCTCCCAACGTGGCTGACTTCATCAAACGAGAATGCCTCAACAACATCGGAGACCCTTCACCGCTTATCAGAGCTACGATCGGTGGGTGTTTGAGTGAGAAAGACAAGATTGAGAAAGAGAAAGCTAGTGTTGGCTGCGTTTTCTAGCCAGTGTGAGTCAGACTACTATGTAGGTGGTTGGATTTTTGCAGGTAATGTGTGGGAGCGAGCGCTGCGTTTTTCTCAAGATGTTTTGAATGATTGAATGACGATTCATCCTTGTGTAACCTTTCTATTCTCTATCTTAAAGGTATCCTGATCACGACCATAGCCTCTAAGGGAGAGCTGCAGACCTGGCCGGAGCTGTTGCCTCAGCTCTGTAATCTGCTCAACTCAGACGACTATAACACCTGCGAGGTCGGTCTCACATGCTTGCACACACTTATAGCTTTGCAATGCGATAATCAGATTTTATATCTGTTCATTTTCTTTCTAACATTCTTTCTTTATGATTTTTTCTCCACCTTTCAGGGTTCTTTTGGAGCGTTGCAGAAGATTTGCGAAGATTCGTCGGAGTTGTTGGATAGCGATGCTCTGAACAGACCCCTCAACATCATGATCCCCAAGTTCCTACAGTTTTTCAAGCACTGCAGCCCCAAGATCAGGTCAGTGAAACGCCAGTCTTTTGCTTCCTGACTCTGTCTCTAGTGGCACTTTGTCTCTCCGCCTCAGACTTTCCACTTTGACTGTTAGAATCATTATAGATCCCACTTGTTTGTCTCTCTCTCAGGTCCCATGCTATAGCGTGTGTGAACCAGTTCATCATTGGTCGAGCTCAGGCTCTGATGGATAACATTGACACCTTCATTGAGGTGAGCACTACAGTATTACGTGTTGGTTTAATTTCCATTGTTTTCTAACCTCACTTCCTTCCCTTTAGCCCCTTTCAGAGATGGAATATGTAACAACGCATCTATCTGTTAAATATGGCTGTGTATTGGCAAGAATGTATGGTATGTATGATGATACAGGGGGAACGATTCAATATATTGTGATATATTGCAATACTGTAAACAAGGCGATATATTGCGATTTTTAAAAAGAATTCTCATATACTCATGTGTACCGATATTTTCTTACACCCCTACTGTTAAAGTTATGTGTTTTTACTTTCAAACACAGGTCTCCGCTATGGATACGTTCTATTGTCCCATTTAACTTAATGCAACTTTATCCATAATGGATAAAACAATCTCCATAATCGAGGCGAAGCATTTACAGCATCACTTTATAGTGTCCATCTAATACAACAGAGTTAAAGTTAGTTTAGTATTCAAGTTAATTTGTATTAGAGGTCGACCAATAGCGGATTCTTAAAGTCCGATATAATAACGATAGTTTGGAGCGGGAAGAAGCCGATAGACGATTAATCGGCCAATATCTTCTTTACCTCTGAAGCAGCCTAGTCGGCTACTTTTGCATTCGCCGTTTTTAATAAAACATTTTTTTGTCACTCCGAATTTAATTATTCGTAAGAGAACATCCAGAAGTGTGATTTCATTGCAATGGGCAATGCCCTGTTCCGTGGCGTATGATGGGCCAGGATTACTTCTGTTGCACGTCCGTTACATTGTTAAATGCTCTTACAAACAACTAATGTTGGTGAATTCACAAGTGAATATTCCCAGGGTAATGGCTGGATTATTTGGAACAGAGAACGTCAGATTGGTAAACAAGTTATAGTAACAGTGATGTTTTCTTTTCTTCACTGTCTGCCTGTCTTGTATCTGGGACAAAAAAGCTGATAGTGTTGCGTTATATATTCAAGAGATAACTTTTTTTTCTCCCCGTCTACCTTAATTTTGTGTATGAAGCCTCCATACAAAACAGTGATGTACGTCTCTGCGTGACGGGTGGCGGCTGCGCAGCCATCGGCCACTATCAGAGCCAGTTCCGCTGATAATGATCCTATCGGAGCCGATTAATCAGTCTACCTCCGTTTTGACCAGCTAGACTTGTATCATCAATGGCTATGACAACACAGTGAGAAACCCTGAAAACCCTGTTCAGATCCTTCTCAAACACTGTCAAGATGTAAATGTGGCAAAGCATAACAGATTAAAGTGCATATTTGGAAGCTGCTTCTATTATCTCTTCGTTAACCCCATTTCTTGTCTTCCCCCACATTTGGTGGCCCTGTCCGTCCCTCTCTTCTCCCCCTCCACCCACCCCTCTTTCTCTCCTTTCTCTCCTGGTCTCTTTCGTATCCAGAGTCTGTTTGCACTGGCTGGTGACGAAGACTGTGAAGTGCGGAAGAACGTATGCAGGGCTCTGGTCATGCTGCTGGAAGTCCGCATCGACCGCCTCATCCCACACATGCACAGTATCATCCAGGTGAGGGTGGGACTTGATCTCACACACCACTTTAAACAGAATGTGTGTCTTTCCCGTCCTCCTCCTCCTCCTCCTCCTCCTCCTCATCACCTCTTATTGTCTGTCACTAGTACATGCTGCAGCGGACCCAGGACCCAGATGAGAATGTGGCTCTGGAGGCCTGTGAGTTCTGGCTGACTCTGGCTGAACAGCCCATCTGTAAAGAGGCCCTGTCCGGCCACCTGGTCCAGTAAGTGCTCACATGCCAGCAGTTTGAGTTGTTGACAAGGCAGTGAAAATCAAATGTTGTATGAATTTCATCTGAGTAGTAATGCCGTTGTCTGTCTCTTCTTACAGACTGATCCCTATCCTGGTGAATGGGATGAAATACTCTGAGATTGACATCATTCTTCTAAAGGTGAGCCACTCCTGGATAAATCGGACGTTCCCAGCTCCTCATACTTCTTCTCGTCTCTTCCCTTTTCCACCCGTGTCCATTCTGCACTCACCTTTCTCCCCGTTGTCCTCCAGGGCGACGTTGAAGAGGATGAAGCGGTTCCTGACAGCGAGCAAGACATCAAGCCTCGCTTCCACAAGTCCCGCACCGTCACCCTGCAGCACGAAGGAGGGGAGGGCGAGGAGGGGGAGGACATCGATGAAGACGAGGACGACGATGATGATACTCTGTCTGACTGGAACCTACGTAAGTAATAGACACGCAGCTTTAGTAATCCTCTCTGGTGACCATGTGGCAGTTCTTACTCCTAAAGTGCATTCTTATGTTGCGTTCACACCAAGAGCGAAGCCAATTTTTGCCTCGCTTTACTCGCACGTTGGACCGCCTGAGCTGTTTTCACATACAGTGCCGTTGCACTGACTGTCTCTAGCAAGCCACATGTCGCTACTGTGGTATGAACCCAAAATAAACAGATTGTGCTGTGATTTAATTGCAATAAATGGATCAAAAGGATGCCGAAATAACTACATAATAATTCTGATTTGGAAAAAGTCTGAATTCATGCTTTGTCAGGCCTGTCCGCAAGACGACAAAGCAAACAACTTTTAAAATGCTAGTTTTCAGAATGGAGTTTGGATCGTTCAAAGCCAGGCTATGCTAACATTGTAGCTTTTCCATGAACACTCAACATAAAGTCATCTAGGCATAAATACGGCATGTAGTACATTGTTTTTTATACCATTGTTTTTTTACTATCTGCGTTACCCACAATTTGTTTCACTATATCTGTAGTTGGATTCTCTTCTACTGTGTTGTGCCATTGATTCCACAGAGCATTATTATACATTCAAAGTTATCAAATGCTAATGGTGGTTTTCCCCTCCAGGGAAGTGTTCGGCCGCGGCTCTGGATGTTCTTGCCAACGTGTTTCGTGAGGAGTTGCTTCCCCATCTCCTGCCCCTGCTCAAAGGACTGCTGTTCCACCCTGACTGGGTCATCAAGGAGTCTGGCATCCTAGTGCTGGGAGCCATCGCAGAGGGTGAGATGCGGCACAGACTTGCTATTGAAATGCTGTTTACTTTAGCCTAATTAACACATTTAATAACCCCCCTGTAAAACTAGGCTTTGGCAGGGTTTTTTTGTACGGATTAAACAAACCAGATGTAACGTGTTAATTAGTGAGCTTTATAGATGCCAATAGGTGGATTTTGTTATCTTTGGACAAGGGGTGTAAGAAAATATCGATACACATGAGTATCGCAAAATTATGTTTTGTGATACTCTATTGAGGAAAAACTTGCATGGCCATTTTCAAAGGGGTCCCTTGACCTCTGACCTCAAGATATGTGAATGAAAATGGGTTCTATAGGTACCCACGAGTCTCCCCTATACAGACATGCCCACTTTATGATAATCACATGCAGTTTTGGGCAAAAACCATGACGTTTTTTGCATGCAGTGTAAATGTGTTATTTCGCCTATTCTAAAATGGTGTATTTGAATATTTCTGCATACTGGGGTCCCTAAACAGTCTTGGAATTACATAAATTGGGTATCACTGTAAAGCTGAGACTCTTGTGGATCCAATGAGTCCAATTGTGTTCATGTGTAATGATGTTAGTCCCAATAGTTGCAATTTCACATAGTGACTTATTTTACTCAGATTTTATACATATGGTGGTGTGTTCTTTATACAATGTTAGTTTTCCTAAAATTAGATTTGATTAGATTTGCTTACAGTATCGCAATATATTGAATCGTTACCCCTGTATCATGATACATATCATATCGCCAGATTCTTGCCAATACACAGCCCTACTTTGGACAGAGCCAGGTTAGCTGTTTCCCCGTTTACAGTATTTGTGCTCAGCTAAGCTAAGCAGCTGCTGGTGGTAGTTTTATATTTCATGTACAGACATGAGAACAGCATTGACCTTCTGATCTAACTCTTGGCAAGAAAACAAAATCCCCAAAATGTTTCCTTTTCAGACATATAAAACTGTTTTGTCCCTCCAGGTTGTATGCAAGGCATGGTACCTTACTTGCCCGAGCTCATCCCCCACCTCATCCAGTGTTTGTGCGACAAGAAGGCCCTGGTCCGCTCCATCGCCTGCTGGACCCTCAGCCGCTACGCCCACTGGGTGGTCAGCCAGCCCCCTGACGCTCACCTAAAACCCCTCATGACTGAGCTGCTCAAACGCATCCTGGATGGCAACAAGAGGGTACAGGAAGCAGCTTGCAGGTACAGCAGTTCCATATGTTCCACTCTGCTGTGTTTTCTCGCTTTTCCGCTCATACGTCTAACCCATCTCAACTTTCCTGCAGCGCGTTTGCCACCCTGGAGGAGGAGGCGTGTACGGAGCTGGTGCCTTACCTGAGCTTCATCCTGGACACGCTGGTTTTTGCTTTTGGGAAGTACCAGCACAAGAACCTGCTCATCCTCTACGATGCTATAGGAACACTGGCGGACTCTGTGGGACACCATCTCAACCAGCCCGTGAGCACAAAATGCACACATTTACTCAGCCTTGTTTTGCGTGTAAGTGAAACAAACGAATCCCAAGCCCAAAATCACACACTTGTGTTTTCAGGAGTACATCCAGAAGCTGATGCCTCCGCTGATAGCCAAGTGGAACGAGCTGAAGGACGAAGACAAAGATCTCTTCCCTCTGCTTGAGTGTCTGTCGTCCGTTGCCACAGCGCTGCAGAGCGGCTTCCTCCCCTACTGCGAGCCCGTCTACCAGCGCTGCGTCACCCTGGTCCAGAAGACACTGGCTCAAGCCATGGTGAGCCACACTTGCATGCACATGGACTTCGCAGGGGGAATTTATGTTTTTGCTGCTTAACATACATGACACTTCATCCCATCGTCCCACTTCTGACCTTTTCTCTCCACCTTCTCTTCTGTGTGTGTGTGTCACAGATGTACAGTCAGCAGCCAGACCAGTACGAAGCACCCGACAAGGACTTCATGATCGTGGCTCTGGATCTTTTAAGCGGCTTAGCTGAGGGACTGGGGGGCCACGTGGACACGCTTGTGGCCCGCAGTAACATCATGACGCTGCTTTTCCAGTGCATGCAGGTGAGGAGAGCCCGTGTGTGTCTTAATTTGACCTTCAATGATTTTTTTTTCCCAATTTGTTTAGTCGTGTCTTCCTTGCACTTGGTACGCTTCTGTCAGAAGTGACTTAAGGTCTTTGCACACCAAGTCCGTCTTTTTTTAATCTGTCATCCGATAAAAAACATTACGCATTCTGATGCGTTTTATTATTCTATTTGTTGCGAAAATTCGCAATACGAGACAAAATTGAATTAATTACGTGGGTGCGATGGATAGCGCTAGTCCAAACTGGGGCTAGAGAGGCTATCGTTTAGCTGCCTTGAGCACAATCACTGCTGTCTAATCTTTCCCACATCCTTTGTTTTGTGATCATCCCCAGTTCCAAGCTGTTCTTCAATCACCTGTCACAATCTATCTTTAAATTCTGCATCTCTGTATTCTTTTATTTCTTTATCGTAAAGTGCTTTGTGCTGGGAGATGGAGTGAGTGATTCATGCCATCTTGGTGACATTTGCACGGACAGTGGCTCTGAGTGGTCAAACAGCCCTCTTTTGCCTTTTGACGGATGCAAAACAAAATGCAGAAATCGAACTTGTTCCGGAAACTTTAATGACGGACAAAGGTTTCAGAGCTGGTGTGTCAACGTGACTGACACAACGTGAGATCGTATTTATTTTTAAACGTGCGCCAATTTTGGACAAAAAATACTTACTTGGTGTGCAAAGGCCTTTTTACAATAAGTGCATTCAAACTCGAAAGGAAAAAGAGTTGGATGTCATGAAAAATTGGAAGTGCAACCAAGAAATGAACAGCCAAAATTGTGTTAGAGAGCTACATCGCAAGTGTTTTTTTGTCCTGAAATGTGAGCTGGAAGTGCTCACAGGTACATGTATGTCTTTTTCATCAGTCTAATTTACTTGATACTGTAATGCCGACTGCACACAGTGACTGCAACATTTCTGTTCTTCAGCAGCCACATTTATAATGTAGTTAGAAGTTGTTTTACCGCCATTTTTTGTGTTTTACAACCACAAACACGTTTGCAGCTCAGCTGGATGTGGTAACAGATGCTTTTTGGCAATACTAGAATATGACAACCTTTTGTTGTTTCTAACCTTTTGTGTGATCACTCATTTTACATGTCAATATAACTGATCTAACAGCACAGCTGCTGTCTTTAACCTGTGTTTCTGTTTATTTTATCTGACGATGTCGAGATTGTGAAATGATTTTACCTTGCAGAGCAGCAGCTCGGTAAGGACTGCTGGTCACCATAGTATTTGTGAGCCGCGACCGAATTTCATATTTGTTATCTGACAACAGAAACATATGTTACTATCTATCTATCTATCTATGTAAATGAGAACAACTATATAGAATGCTACAGGAGTCCTAAAACCCGGAAATGAGTTAGCATTTTAGCACTTCCAGTTCCCTTATCTAGAAGTCAATGGGTTTTTGAATGGGTTTTTAGTTAGACGCGAAAGGTAAAAGCGATAACGTTATACATCCCTGTAGGCCACTCTGAGCCTTGTGGTCTAACTCCAAAGAGGGCAGTGGTAAGCCCAGGTAATATTTTTCAATT
>CAKAKR010067518.1:0-70753 GCA_916700685.1 Adelosebastes latens | reverse complement strand
AATCTTGTCCTAATTGTTTGTTATCACTATTATGTAGTCATATTATTTCTTTATATTAATCTTGTCCTAATTGTTTGTTATCACTATTATGTAGTCATATTATTTCTTTATATTAATCTTGTCCTAATTGTTTGTTATCACTATTATGTAGTCATATTATTTCTTTATATTAATCTTGTCCTAATTGTTTTGTTATCACTATTATGTAGTCATATTATTTCTTTATATTAATCTTGTCCTAATTGTTTGTTATCACTATTATGTAGTCATATTATTTCTTTATAGTAATCTTGTCCTAATTGTTTTGTTATCAATATTATGTAGTCATATTATTTCTTTATATTAATCTTGTCTCTAGGTAGAGGCTTCAGATAAGCCCAGTGGGTTTTTTGCCTCTTCCTGCACTGTATATTATTCATTTATGATTTTATATATTTACTGTATTGTTATTGTTATTATATATATTATCTTGTCCTAATTGTTTTGTTATCACTATTATGTAGTCATATTATTTATTTATATTAATCTTGTCTCTAAAGGTGGAGGCTTCAGATAAGCCCAGTGGGTTTTTTGCCTCTTCCTGCACTGTATATTATTCTTTTATGATTTGATATATTTACTGTATTGTTATTGTTGTTATTATATATATCTTATCCTAATTGTTTTGTTATCACTATTATGTAGTCATATTATTTCTTTATATTATCCTGCACTGTATATTATTCATTTATTATTTTTGTTATGTTGTATAGTCTTAAATTGTGCAAAACAAATAAACAAATTACTGTAAAGCCTCACTAGCAAAAACCCAGGAGGTCACATGATCAGTCAGCTGATCTTCATCACTTCCGCCTGACCTGCTATACTGTTTACAAATCAGCAGACAGTCTCGACACACAGCAGGATGAGATGAGGAGTCCTGCGTGATCTGAACAGGTATCTGAACCACACTGGCAGCCACACAGAGAGTTATAGATAACTATGTGGTGTTACTTTACTCTTATATTAGTGTCTCTATGTGTGCGAGAGAGTTTGTCTGGTGGTGTGTCGGAGGTACAGACAGTACAGACAGGCCTCTGTGCTGCAGCGGTACAACTGTGCTAACCACCAGCAGGCTAACACACGTTATTATAACCTGCTTCCTGTCATGTAGTCACATTCAGCCATCAGTGACAACTACAGCGTCTCATTGTGCGTTTATTTAACCAGTTTAGCCTTCAGTTAGCATTGTTAGCAGACACAAATAGCTTAGCTGGCTGCTGCTGCATTGATAATAATCCTCCTGGTTGGTGAAAGACGGACACTGCGTGCGTTTTACGTCAAATTATACATATTATGTCAGTGTTTGTTATGAATTATTGGGTTAAAACGGTAGAGGCTCCTCTTTATGATGTATTTGCTAGTGTTGTGTGCATTTTAACCTATTTCCTCCACCCTGCCTGACAGATTTAGAGATGGGTTCAGTTAGTGCAGATAGGTTTGGTAACATTCAAGCTTCTATTGGTGTGAATGTGTTTCAATGTGTTTCAATGTGTCCTGTCTGGATGTAATATGTTGTTTTAATTAACCCCTTTTAATAGCAGTTATTTGCACATGTGAACCAAAGACAAATTTCTGCCAGACAATAAAGTATCTTCTTTTCTATGCTATTACTGACCCTAGCTTTAAGTTTGGGGGAAGGTTTTTATGCACAAAAACAATTGGGGTGAATTAGCCTTACTGTATGTGGGACATTGTTTTTTGCATTTCAGACTTCTGGAATATATTGCGATATGACATACAACAACAACCTGCAGAAATGACAAAACAAACTCATATGTATGTACTCAATGTATTAGAAGACTAATGCGGTTTAACCCAATTTCACACTATTATTCACACTTACAAGAACCAGTTCAGTACTAATATGTGTGCAGGGGTGAGTGTAGGATGAATGTCTACAGGCTAAAATCAAGAGCTGTGTTGTTGCCCCTCTAGAAAGGAGGTACACTGTCTCAAAACTGAGAATAACCTGCATTATTGTGTTGGGAGACAATAGCTGATCTTTACCATACATTTTACATATCTGCATTGACAAGTATAGTGAGAGGAAATAGGTTGTAGGTCAGACAGTGGTTGGGGAAATTTATGATATTTGTTGCTGCAAATTGCAGGGAATGAAATTAGCACCTGCCACCTGCCAAATACAGGGTAAATGTTGGCTGTGGCAGGTGAAACTTTCAGGTCACCTGCCACCATGGCAGACAGGTTTTCCTTATATTCCTTATTATTTTTATAAAAAGCAATTTTAAAGCCCAAATTTAATATATGGTAACACTTCATTTTACAGGTCCACTATTTCTCAATAGCTGGTAATTTATTTAATACATTTCCAGGAAAAGAATACAAACTTAATTGATATGCTTTATTTCCATGTCTGCTGGTAAATAGATAATAATTAGCAAATAACTTTTTTTGAAATTTCTTTAAAAAACTCCCTGAATCATTACATTAGCTACCAGGTTACATTTGTGTAGACAATAAGTCACACTATGGGGAGATTTGTGCCTGGTCAGAAGTGTCTTCTATTAGTTTTGGTTTTCCACCTCCGATGAAGAGCAGCGCACAGCTGCTTCTCAAGTCTAAGGGCCCTACTTTAACAATTATATACTATTTTAGCATATCATTATTAAATTGTTTATAATAAAGTAATTTTCGATACATTTTTAGGTAAATATTGGGGTAATTTGGCAGTGATTCCATAGAAATTTCAAATAGGTAACTTGCTATTTATCACCTAATTACCATGAAATTTGCGGACCTGTAAAATGAAGTGTTAACAAATATAGTCATGGATTAAGGTTACATGATCCATAATTCTACAGTGTGGTACCACTGAATCAGTGTTTACAATTTTAAAGCGTTCTACCTAGATTTCAGAAGTGGCAGACAAAAAAAACGAGTGGCTGGTAGAAATGTTCAGTGACCTGTTACAGTGGCAGGTGAGGAAAAAGGTTAATTTCAGACCTTGGTGATGGGTTCAGTTAGTGCACGGTTTAACCCACTTTCACACTATTATTCACACTTACAAGAACCAGTTCAGTACTAATATGTGTGCTGATCTTTACTATACATTTTACGTATCTGTATTGACAAGTATAGTGAGAGGAAATAGGTTGTAGGTCAGACAGGTGGTGGGGAAATTTGTGATACTTGTTGAACTTCAATCTGTTCCTGCAAATTACTGAGTGTTCCTGCTTGTTCTTCTTGCACCACACATCTTCCCCAAGTGCAGTGATTCCCAACCTTTTTGGCTTGTGACTTGTTAGAATAAATGTGCTTATGATCACCGGTTGCATAAGTCAGTGACTTGTGAGCAGCTCCAATGAATGATTATTTTTTAGAGGCCTGAAAAGGTCAAATCATCCAGTAATTCACAAGACAAAAGTTAAGATTAGATTAAAGTCTTATACAGTCTTATTGATTACTGTATATTACAACCCGTTAGATTTATCTTGTGACTCCTTGTGGAGGTCTAATTTTATTTATTTTTATTTATTTAACCAGAAAGGTCCCATTGAAATACAATATCTCTTCTAAATAATACAAGTACAAACAATATTGATTACAAGTAGGGCTGCAACTAACGATTATTTTCATTATCAATTAATCTGTCGATTATTTTCTCGATTAATCGATAAGTTGTTTGGTCTATAAATGTCAGAAAATGGTAAAAAATGTTGATCAGTGTTTCCCAAAGTCCAAGATGACGTCCTCAAATAAGGGCTGTCAAAGTTAACACCATAACAACGCGTTAACGCAAATTCGTTTTAACGCCACAAATTTCTTTAACACATTAACGCAACTTGTGATTTTTAGGTTGTAGCGGGCTCAGTTTTAAAGCTACATTAAAGAAATTGGTATCATATGAAACTAGAAAACATAAGGAATGTCCACCACCAACCATGTCATACTAGCTGGTCGCGAAAGAGGCTAAATAACGCTCCAAACTTACACTAAATTTTGTCAAAAAAAAACTGTAATGGGCATTTTCAAAGGGGTTTCTTGACCTCTGAACTCAAGATATGAAAATGGGTTCTATGGGTACCCACGAGTCTCCCCTTTACAGACATGTCCACTTTATGATAATCACATGCAGTTTGGAGCAAGTCATAGTCAAGTCAGCACACTGACACACTGACAGCTGTTGTTGTCTGTTGGTCTTGAGTTTGCCCTGTTATGATTTGAGCATATTTTTTATGCTAAATGCAGTACCTGTGAGGGTTTCTGGACAATATTTGTCATTGTTTTGTGTTGTTAATTAATTTCCTATAAAAAATATATACATCCATTGCATAAAGCAGCATATTTTCCCACTCCCATGTTGATACGAGTATTAAATACTTGACAAATCTCCCTTTAAGGTACATATTGAACAGATAAAAAAATCTGTGATTAACTTAAGATTTTTCACGATTAACTATGGCCAATCATGCGATTAATTCTGATTAAATATTTTAATCGATTGACAGCCCCACCTCAAATGTCTTGTTTTTTCCACAATGCAAAGATATTCAGTTAACTGTCATAGAGGAGTAAAGAAACTAGAAAATATTCACATTTAAGAAGCTGGAATCAGAATTGATTGTTTTTTCTTTAAAAATGACTCAAATCATATTATCATAATATAATTTAATATCATTATATAATTTAATAGTTGACAACTAATAGATTAATCGTTGCAGCTCTAAAGATCACAGAAAAAAACATACCAAAACACAACAACAGACACAAAGCATAGAGGACTCAGAGGCTAAAAGAATCAAGGCAAATACTGGAACTTGTTAAAAGCAACGATATTGTTCCTGTAAAAACTGATTTTAAAGTATTTTTAAACATGTCAAAAGAAGCCCCCCATGTTGGGAACCACTGCTTTAGTTTTTCTATACAGACAAATATCTGTCAAGTTCAATCTCTTGTCGTGTATTTGGTAATAAAATCAGTCAAGACCCGGCAAGTTCACGGTGTTTTGCCAAGGTTCAGGTCCCAAGCAGCCTCTTGTGGAGAGCATGTGACTGTGAAGGCTCCTGGGCTCCTGCTGTGTGCTGCTGAAGTAGAGGCATGTGAGTTTGTTTAGCCGGACTGCTTCACTTTGACTAAACTGCTGTCTGCCGCTCCGACTGTAGCTGCCAGTGACGGCTCCTCTCATCGCCGTCTGCAGAATCCTGTTTGAATATTCATCCTCTGAAGAGCCTGTGTACTGATTATTTTCCTGAATCTATTTTACATTAGACTGCTCTGACAATGGTTCATGGAATTGAAGACTAGTGGACTGGTTCAGCTAATGACTAATGTTATTAGTAAATACTTAGCCTAATAGTATTTTCTAGAGCTGAAAACAAGGCTGCAGCCTGTTCATTTCAGTGGAGCTACAGTTGTAATTCAGTCAGATGTCTCTGAATGGGAATTCTGCGGGCAAAACATTTAACACAGTTTAATCTGGGTTTAGCTTCAGAAGAGGTTAGCCTTTGTGCCTTTACTGTAGGCCAATGAGCTTGAAGTGGGCTGAAGCTTTTCTTTGTGTCAGCTCAGCTTGTTCTGAGGATCTCTAGCATGTGGTCGTCCAGTCGAATCATGAAGAAAACCGGCCTCTGCGTTTCGAAGAAGAGCTGAATTTGTCTGCTTGGTGTTGAGGTGAACCTCGTTGCTGTTCAGCTGATCTGTGGCGCTGAAATATTCTCACGACACTAAAGAATGTGATGCTTGCCAGTGGAGGAAGGTTTTAGGCTTAAATACGGTGATATTTGTGGTTGCTTTTGGACCGTGGTTGAAGAAATACTCAGATACTTAAGTAGAAGTAGAAAAAAATACTCCATTTCAATTAAAAGTCCTGCATTCAAAATGTTCCTTAAGTAAAAGTTCAGAAGTATTATCTGCAAAATGTACTTAAAGTATGAAAAGTAGAAGTACTCATTATGAACACTTTCAAAGTGGTATATTGTTATAGAACATTCTGTTTTTATCACTATTGAAAACATGTTGGAGCATTTTAATTTCATTTAGGACTGTCAATCGATTAAAATATTGAATCTGGTTAATCGCACATTTTTTATCTGTTCAAAATGTACCTTAAAGGGAGATTTGTCAAGTATTAATACTCGTATCAACATGGGAGTGGGCAAATATGCTTGCTTTATGCAAATGTATTTATATATTTATTATTGGAAATCAATTAACAACACAAAACAATGACAAATATTGTTCAGAAACCCTCACAGGTACTGCATTTAGCATAACAAATATGCTCAAATCATAACATGGCAAACTCAAACCCAATAGGCAACAACAGCTGTCAGTGTGTCAGTGTGTTGACTTGACTATGACTTGCCCAAAAGTGCATGTGATTATCATAAAGTGGGCATGTCTGTAAAGGGGAGACTCGTGGGTATCCATAGAAACCATTTTCAATCATATATCTTAAGGTCAGAGGTCAAGGGACCCCTTTGAAAATGGCCTTGACAGTCTTTCCTCGACAAAATTTAACCTAAGTTTGGAGTGGAGCATTATTTAACCTCCTTTGCGACAAGCTAGTATGACATTGGTACCAATGGATTCCTTAGGTTTTGTAGTTTAATATGATGTCACTATCTTGAGCCCGCTACGACCTCAAATGTTAACTTGACATGTTAACTTTGACAGCCCTAGTTGTGAAGTATTATCAGCAAAGTACTCATTATGAACACTTTAAAAGTTGTAGAACATTCTGTTTTTAGAGTAAATGTACTTTGTTACATTCCACCACTGCTTTCAGATTGAATGCGTGTTGAAGTAAAGGGAAGTGAAATGTTTTGTAGCACACACAGAGGATCATTGAAGGAAGAGGTTCTGAGCGAGGCTGTCTGACTTGACTTTGGTTATGCTTCCAGTCAGTGTGCTTTACACAATTCAAAACCTCAGCGTTGCTCCTTTTGCTTCCATGCTTGAGGCGATAACTTTGAAAAAGAAAGTGGTTGAGAAATCTTAATGTTTGTAAGAAGACAATGTAATGGCTACAGTTTGGATCGAGCGTCGTGGGCTGCTGTTGTAAATCCCACGAACACTTCTCCCACCTCAGAACAGATGGACGCAGTGTTATTTGTCTGTTGATTTATTTATGCATTTCATTATGTATTGATTTGATTATTTCATGAAAGATCCGTGTTTTGAATTATTGAGGTGTCTCCAGGTGCTGCGGATTAAATTATGCAGAAGCTAATTTGCCTTGATTATCATGGAGTAAAGTTAGCATGTCGTTTTACGTTCGACTCTGGGAGGAAGTAATGAAGGCAGCAGGAGGCTAAGAGAAGACTCGCTTCAGGCAAGACTGTGTGCTAACACGGCGAGGCCTTGGGTCTTTTACCCGCTTCATCTTTCATTCACTCACAAACAGACATGCCTCCTCAAAAGCACAAGGAGCAGTGAGAGATCTGAGGAGGCCTCTTTAGAAAGTTTACAATGACTTTTTTATTTTTGGGACAAAGCGCTGGATGTGTTTGCAGGCCTGTAGGGAAAAATGTTCCTCAAAATATCTTTTGACACTTGTGTGCAATGCAAATTTTAGTCCGATAGTGATAATAAGAATTGATATTCTGTGCGAGGTGACTACTGTTATTTTTGTAGTTGCTCAGGAGAGTTTGATAAATCTTTCATGCCACTCTTTTAAAGTAAGACAACAGGCTATTATTGGAGATACCTATTCACAACGTTTCTCCCTATAGTTGTGGATTAGTTACGATTATTTAATGGGATGATATCCTTTTTATGAGCGAAGGGAGAAAAAAAACCCTCTGACTTAAGGAGAGCATTAGTCTGTGAGGAGAACAGATGTTTCCTAAGAAAACAGACACATACATTATGCATATAAAATTATTTCTATTTTGATGGCGTGTGCAGCTGATTTATCGAGCGGTGTCCCATTCACATGGTTAATAGGTTTAAGAGATGCCTTTGTTGTGTTATTTCCACAATTAATAAAGCGAAGGGGAACATAATGCTCTGTGGAAGCGAAGCGTGCTATTCTGTAGGCCTGTGCATTAGGCTAACCATATTCATAAACGTGGAATAATCCCAAGCCGGATAGAGAATGGAGGAAGAATTGTTTAACCTAGATAGTGATGTCTCACAGAGAAAGTTAAACTTTTCCTCATAGCTGTGATTGTTGGCAGAGAGGCGTTGGCTCAGGGTTTACCTGCCTCAAACTATTACAATATTGATTACAATTAGAGCTGCAACTACAATTATTTTCATTGTCGATTAATCTATTGATTATTTTCTTGATTCATCGATTAGTTGTTTGGTCTATAAAATGTCATAAAGGAGTAAAGACACCAGAAAATATTCACTGGAATCAGAGAATTTTTACTTCTTTTTTTTTTTTTTTTAATTACTCAATCGATTAATCAAATGATTAATCGTTTAGTTGTCAACTATTAAATTAATTGCCAATTATTTTGATAATCGATTAATGGGTTTGAGCAATTTTCAAGAAAAAAAAGTAAAAAATCTGTGATGCCAGCTTCTGGGGCTTCACAATTAATCGAAATTTTATTGAAATCACAATATGGCCTACTGCAATTTTCAAATCGCAGGATGAGGAGGAAATCGCAATGTTTGTTAAAGGTGAAATGTGTGTTAAAATACCATTTTAAATTAAATATTTGTCATGCTGCAGAGGTGTCCTGGTCCAAGTGTCCAGGCTTAAGAAAATATCTTTGTTTGGTGCAGATCCCCGCAAAAATCATACTATAATCATTTTAATATGTTCTTCAATCAATTAGATATTTTTTTCAAAATCGTGCAGTCCTATTCTCTATGACAGTAAACTGAATATCTTTGAGTTGTGGACAAAACAAGACATTTGAGGACGTCATCTTGGGCTTTTGGGAAACACTGATCGGCATTTTTCACCATTTTATAGACCAAACAACTAATCAATTAATCGAGAAAACAATCAACAGATTAATTGACAATTAAAATAATCGTTAGTTGCAGCCCTACAATTTACTATTGTGTAAGACAAAGAAAAGCATCAAATCCTGACATTTGAGATGCTGTAACCAGCAGATTAGTTTATTTATGACTTATGGACTAATCGACTGGCCATTATAGCTTTAATGAATATTAATATTTTTTGTATATTGTTTTTACCCATGTTATTGCTTTTTTATTCATGTAGTAGATATGTCTAATTTAGTGATTTTAAACGGTATGTTTTGACACCATACTATGCTGTACATAGACACAAAGCATGGAGGACATTCTCTGTGTATAGATGCATATTAATCAACACCAACATATAACAGAAACCTCATACCCACATCACAGCTTCCCCCTGCAGCAGACGATCTGATTACATTATTTTCATTTTCATTTCATGAGCAACAACAAATTTCTCAAATCTGTATAATAGTTCCTTAATAACTTCGGATACACGGTTAATACTGTCTATGTGTTATGTGAAGACCAGTCTGTTGACATCAAAACATGTAATGAATGCATTAATTTGACTTCTTAATGACCTCATTAGCCTACTTCTTATGTTTAATATATCACAGTGAGCATGGCGGGGCATCAGGCAGCTCAAGTGCTTCATGTTAATTTAAACCATTCTTCACTGACGACAATCAGTGTTTCATTTTATGCAGCAAAAGGTAAATAAACGGCCACTTCTGTTTGTGATCATCACAATGCAGTGAACCACAAGTGGGACCAAAGTTATTAGTTATAGTCACTGATAGCTATTAATGAGGATTTATGTCATTGTGCCTTCATTATACAGTATATCCCAGTTTGATCTTCATAAATATAGAGTGAATTAAATATCAAAGCTTTATGCAAGGGTTATGCTAAAATGTAAAGTGGTGAGTTTACCCTCTACTACCTCCGTGATTCTAGAGCTACATCATGTTTAAAGGCATCACATAGTAGAAGTCCAGTGGATAGTTTGTACATAACATTAGTTTTCTTTTTCTTTGTTTTGTTTTTACTAGAGATACGCATGCCTTTTACAACACCAAATCATTTTTTGCCCCTTTAAGAGCCATGTTCATTATTTCCCTGTGTGCTGAAGGTGTTTAGTTTCATTATTGTTTCTTCTTCTTCTTGCAGAGTCATCCTTTTCTTCTGAGTCTTGGCCGAGGAGAATCACGAGGCTGTGACAGTAAGTCCAGAGATTAAACAGCTGCATTTAATGTTAGAGGCAGGGGGGACTTTAGTGATTGCAGAAGATAGATTTTGTATGCAACTCTACATGAAGCGGTCAGAGGTCAGGGTCAGCATAACACTCCTGCTCAAGAGGACTCAAGACTTGTCCGCACAAGCCCTGATCAAAGGTCAGTTTCCCCTATCAGTAGAGGTTTGTCAGTTTAGTGGGAAGCTATTGTTCTTTATCAGTTGGATTTTTTGTATTGTTTTTGTATTGAGTTCAAAAGTCATGCATAACATGACATAAGTTTGGTTTGTGGTTTTTGTAGTCTCTAGCTGATCTGCTAGCTGTTCTGTTGCACTAAACTGTGAGTAAAGGAACAGTGTGCAGCATTTAGGGGGATCTATTGGCAGAAATGGAATATAATATTAATAAGTATGCTTTCTTTAGTGTATAATCACCTGAACTGGCTCTAGAGAGGGCCATTCGCGTTTTCGCTACGGCCACCATAGTTCTCCTGTACGCTTGGCACACACCTCACCGCTAGACGCCGCCAGATCCTACACACTGCACCTTTAATTCCGGTTTCTTTCTTTCTTTCTGGTTTCTCTCTGGTCTGTTACTTTCTCCAGGTCCGGCTGGGTCGCGGTCATGCAGCACCCCAATTTTGAGACCCGCCACCCGCTCCAGACAGACGAGCAGCAGGAGACGGGCTTCGACCCACTCAATAACTTCAACAAGAACCGCAGCAGTACGTCAACTCTCTCAGTAAACTAGACTTCTCTCAAACACAACCTGTGGCAAAGACATTTTAGTGTCAAAGACTCAGAACATACTGGTGTTTCTGTCGTGTTGGAACTGTACTTAAGAGACACCAAGACCTTGAGAAACACCATAGAAAAAGCCATGCTGTGATCTGGTATCAAAAACTTTTGACATTTTGAGGTTTCTGGAAGAAGAGCATTTGTCAGCAATTGGATGGCGAGCACTTCTTTTGTGGAAACTGCTCAGAACCCCCTTATTGTCAGTTCCTAGAGGTCACCACAGGTCATTTCATACAGTGAAATCAAGTTTAAAAAAAAATGGTATCACTACAATGAAATGGCTACTATGGGGACTAACATCATCACACATGAATACAATTGGGCTCATTGGATCCACAAGAGTCTCAGCTTTACAGTCATACCCAATTTATGCAATTCCAAGACTGTTTAGGGACCCCAGTATGCAGAAATATTCAAATACACCATTTTAGAATAGGCGTAAATAACACATTTATACTGCATTCAAATAACTGCATGTTTTTTGCACAAAACTGCATGTGATTATCATAAAGTGGGCATGTCTGTAAAGGGGAGACACGTGAGTACCCATAGAACCCATTTTCATTCACATATCTTGAGGTCAGAGGTCAAAGGACCCCTTTGAAAATGGCCATACTAGTTTTTCCTCTCCAAAATTTTGGAGCGTTATTTAGCCTCCTTCCTGACAAGCTAGAATGACATGGTTGGTACCAATGGATTCCTTAAGTTTTCTAGTTTTTTCAGTTTGATATCAGTAGCTTCACTCTAGCTCTAAAACTGCTACAGCCTCTGAAAGACAGTAAAGTCGGCCGAGGGCGCCGGCACCCTCAAAGAGTGGCAGAGGTTAATTTGGTCCTTGATGCCCCGCTCCAGATATTTCGTTCAGAAAAGCACACCAGTCAGTATTAAACCTACTTTTACACTCAGAGGAGTGATGGATACTAAGACTGGCCAGTACAAGGGCACAGAGTAGAAGAGAGAGTCACTAGAACTTGAAGTTCTAGATAGAAAGAGATGATAAAAAAAGAAATTTGGAGCTCGTTGTGAAGTGTGAGTCACAGACGTGGCGGGCGACGCCCCCAGGCTGAGGGTGTTTTTGTGTTTTTATGTTTACGTGTGTGAGAGAGAAGATGTTGGGGGCTGGCATGTTGTGGAACTGATGAATATTCATGCTGAGTGTCCCTGTGGAATGATCTACTCCTGTAACTAATGTTGATAGACAGCTCTCTGACTTGAATGCATGTTCACCTGGAGGCCAAATTAGACTTATTACCGCCAATAAAGACGCAGAGGAGTATGGTGCTTTACACTCTGTCGCCACTTTCCCTGCTTCTGGCCCTTTTTGCTCCACTACTTGACGAGAGAAAGAATAACTGATTGGTCATTTAGAAACAGTAAACAGGCCAGTTTCTTATTATGGTAGTTGTCAAAGGTTATGTTTATGTTTATTAAGCTTTAAAAATGATTGATTTCTAGCTTCACTCCTTTGCACTGGTTGTTTACATCTCCCCCTTGTGGTTGTGTCTGTGTCTGCTTAAACAGGAGGATCTCTTGACAGCAGCACTTACTCACAGTCCCAGTCAACCTTCCTCTCATACAGGTGAGTGTTTCCAGTATTTTCTTGTGTGGGTGTACCATAAACTCTTGGCCCGGCTCACTGCTCCAGCCTCCTGGATGACACATTAGATGGAATACCGTGCCCAATTTGGGCTGAGAAGCTCATAAATCTCCTCGTCCTCTACCTCCCCCTCCTCCCCCTGCACAGGAAAGAATGGGACGACTTGTTCCTGAACAGTAATTACCTGGCCAGGATCCGGCAGGCAGGCATCAACGGTCGACTGAGGAGCAGCCGCTTTCGGAGCGTATGCTGGAAGGTAACTGCCAAGTGGATCAAGCAGTCCTATCCAGTTTGATTAAAGTGGCTTTGGCAATTTCCCTGCCGCATCAGAGACTGCAGTTCTGGCAGCTTGCAGACCTTCTTTGGTAGAAACAGTGGCCTAGAGTTTAGTTTTGAAAGTCTGCATGTTTATGACTTCTAAGAGCATGCAGTAACCTGTATCTCTCTGCAGTTGTACCTGGAGGCTCTTCCAGAAGACAAGAGTCAGTGGATCAACAAGACCAAGGAGCTCCGGGCTCAGTATGAGAAGATCAAAGAGACGGTGAGAGCGCCTCAGCGTGGCCGTTTCCCTCAGTATGATGAGAAAATGGTTATACAGTCACCCAAAGTTGCAGAATGTTTTTGCAATAGTGGAGCATTATGGCTTAAAGGAAAAGTGTGTAACATTTCGGGGGATCTAGTAGCAGAAATGAAATAATAAATATTCTACTATGTTTTCTTTAGTGTATAAATCACCTGAAACTAAGAATTGTTGTGTTTTCGTTAGCTTATAATGAGCCGTTTATATCTACATAAGGAGCGGGTCCCATGGATGTATAAAGAGAAGTTACAGACGGCTCTTTCCCAATGTAAGTCTATGGGAAAAAGTATTTTGGGCCCAATGGCATCACGTGACGGACACGGAAGTTGTAATTCCACCGTGGCCTTCCTGGGGGCTTGGCGGTTCCTCTTCACAGAGTTCTCCATGTGGCTCCGCCATGTTTCTACAGTAGCCCAGAACGGGCAAACCAAGCACTGGCTCCAGAGAGAGCCTTTCACTTTTTACGTTACCTGAAGGCCACCGTAGTTCAACGACACGCTTGTGAAGCTGCGGTAACGTGAGATGCAGAGTACAAAGCGGTGGTACCGCCAGCCGCCGCTTGACTCCGTTGCTCCTAAATCAGTGTTATCATGGTAAGGATGGCCTCTGAGCGAGGCGAACGGCGTTACCACGGTTTTGCACTCGGTGGCTCACGTTACCGCAGTCTTGGAAAGGGAGGAGTGAGTGAAGAGGTGTTCAGTTGGTTGCAATCTGCAATCAACCACGTTACCAGATACCACCAATTCCTACACACTGTACCTTTAATACATAATCTCCTTGATTATTTTTCTAGATATGGTGGTCAGAATTAATTATTTATTGTATTAAATTAATTTTATTATTCCTTATTTTGAGGGACTACTCACTGTTTCAATTACCACCAACATTTAAAACGAATAGAATGTATATGCTCCTGTAGTTGAGGAAACTCGAGTCACAATATTGTCATGCATTTCTGGCAGTGCAGCCCTTTATTAATTATCTGATCACTGATCTGTGAATGGCCTTAATTGACATGTTTGTGGTGTTTTGTTTTTTTGTCACAGCACATCACTAACCCTCGCAAGGCTGCAGGCCAGCAGGACCTGGGTGTCAACAACCCGCTGTCCCAGGATGAGGGGGTGAGTGTGTGTGTCTGTGTGTGTCTGTGTGTGTCTGTGTGTTTCTGTGTGTGACTGTGTCAGTTTCCTTCTCTTTTAGTCAGTTGCTTCATATTTGCATGCAAAATGTGGCCCTAATGCATTCCCTCCAGACTGTGCTGTTGCTATAATTATAGACTATTTCAGTGATTCATTAACAGATTTTTTTTAAAGCAATTATGAAGCCATTGAATTGATTTTGGATTAGGCAATTAATAAAGTGTTTAAAAATATTCGAAAAACTAATTTAGTTTTTTTTCTAACATTCATTTTTCATCTCACAATTAATTTGCCTGCTGCTTTACCACTTATAGCCTCTGATTTGGTGATGACATGCACTCAGAAAGCCACACTGATAATAACGGAGAGTAAACAAGAGCTGTTATTGGCCATCTAGGGAAGTTCCTAGGACGTTTCCTGGAAAGGAATGAGTAATTTGGTACTAATTATAGAGAAAATAGAGGCCGTGTCCAATTGGTACACTTCCTGTTGATTAATTGAAATTAATTGCAAGTGTAGGTATTTTCGTCAGTATAGAGCAGGTTAGCTAAAAATGTAAAACTGTCTGCAGAAAAGGATACAATTCAATATATATGATGAGAATAAAGTTTCAAATAATGAATGAATATTTATACTTATTGACTCAACACAACTACCTAAATGCAAATAACTGTTAGAACTTGGTATGTCGCTACTAATTATATGGAAACGTCAAAGGAATAGAGTGCTCCAGGGATGATGCATTTTTGTAGCCAACCAGGAAGTTGGCATCGCCCTGGGTTCCCTCGACAAACAGCCAATGGGATTTTTCCATTTGATTTTGGATTATATCGAACAAACGATGATACTTACACATTTTGTTCAGCAAGATAATCATCAAAAAATGAACACCACTTTAATGATTTTGAAGCGTCAATACAATCGGCAGAAGAAAAAAAGATTTTTTAACAAACTACCCCACGGTTGCATGACTTCACCTCACCACCACTAAGCTAAAGGCAACTAGTGTTCGGCGTGATGACGTTTAGTGGTTTCATTTAACCACTTGTTAGCAACCACTGTTTCTAAGTGGGGTATTTATTTATATATTTCATCTTGTAGAACAAAAACTTAAAATCTCTTAAGCTTGTGTTAACCACAGACCTTATTTCAGGCATCTAACTAAAAACCCATTCAAAAAACCCATTGACTTCCAGACGAGGAAACTGGAAGTGCATAAATGCTGACTCATTTCCAGGTTTTAGGACTCACTACTGTGGCACTCTATTGTTGGGAAATTACGGACAGGAAGTTTTAGATAAATTCTTGATACACAAAAGGCATCAGAATTACACCAAAGAGTCTGGTCTGTAATTAGCATCATTTATTAATCAATCAATTTCAGAATGGAGTTGGGTAAGTTATTGCTTTGAAAAGCTGTAGAAACAGCTCTTTAAAAAAACAGGCAGTATGATCCATCTATCCTCTACTGATTGAGTTTTCCAATTACTCATGGAATGGTCACTATTTCTAATGATTGTAGAGTCACAGTGGGTCCTCTAATCTTCTGAATAATGTTCATATTCCTATGTCTTATTTCTTCCTCTCCTGTCCAGAGCCTGTGGAACAAGTTCTTCCAAGATAAAGAGCTGAAGGGGATGATCAAACAGGACGTGTTGAGAACGTCAGTATCACCATCATTCTATTTGTTTTATTACGTTTTTTTAAATATATATAAATATATATATAAATATTTAAAAAAAGTATATATATATATATACCTTAAACACCTGAAAGCTTTCTGGCGTCGACATGAAGTGAACAGCTCCTTTCTGTCTTTCTATTTGCGTAAGGTTCCCCGAGATTCGTTACTTCCAGGACGACGACGTGAGGACCAAGCTGACAGACATCCTCTTCTGTTTTGCCCGAGAAAATGAACAGTTACTGTATAAACAGGTACAATTGACACATCGTCCCAACAGCTCATTCACAGAGCTTAAATGTTAAAGTTAGACATCTTTGTTTTTTCTTAAAGGTCCTTGAAAATTGGTCCTTTGATGTCTCTGATTGGGTTTTTTTAGTGAGCCATTGTGTCGATAATCTAGGCTTATCTGTGTAAATGTGTGTGTGCGTGGGCTTCTCAGTGCCCAGTGAGCTCAGACAAAAGAACAAAACACCTTTGTAACCTAATCATTATCAGTGTCTGTAACAGGTGCCAGCGAATGAATAGACGGCCAGTACAGCATCTTTTTTGCAAACTGGAAGTGACACACGGCCGGGCAGTGGCTAACAATATCTAAATTAAACCTGTCATCACAGATTAGAAACCTCGTGCATCACTATTAAAGAAAGACTGACCACAAATGAACCATCATTTCTCTCGCCGCTGCCCTTTCACGTCTTACACTCCCTTCTTCTCCGTCTGCAGGGGATGCACGAGTTGCTGGCGCCCATAGTGTTTGTGCTGCACTGTGACCATCAAGCCTTCCAGCACGCCAGCGAGACAGCCAGCCCCAGGTCAGCTCCTCATAGCCGTGAAGCTGAATCTTTCACCCTTTTTAGTTGACATAAACAAGTTTTTAGACCTGCTTGTGCTCTAGTCGGAATCCAAAAATATTTCTGTTTGGGGTAAGATCCATTTTTCTGTTTCCATAGTGAGGAGATGAAGTGTCTGTTGAACCCAGAGTTTCTGGAGCACGACGCCTAGTGAGTACACTCCTAATATCAGACGCATACCAAGTGTTCATATTCAGAAATTTCATTACTCTTCAAATAACTGGAATTGGTTTATATGTCGGTTTCCATCTCTCAATATGTCCCCTCTTTGTTTGCTCATCTCTCTTTCTGTCTCACAACACACACACACACAAACACCTCTCTGTCTATAGTGCCTTGTTCTCACAGCTGATGGAGACAGCAGAACCGTGGTTCTCCAGCTACGAGAGGGAAGTGAGGAAGGTCAGTTTGATCTGAAGAACTGCTTTTGACGTTGTAATTACAGTAATTGATTGTGCATTGTAACACCATATCGGCTGATTGCGCTGTAATGACTGCACAGAAGGCATGACATTATCCATGGTATGCTCACAAACGACTATTCAAGTCATAATCCTCAAGATTTCAGTCCTGGTTGATTTGACGACACCCTTGGTTACCAGGGTAACGGCGAGAGCGATGTAATGCTGCAATAATAGCAACACTTGAGCAGCTACCTTTTTTATTATTATTATTTTTTATTACTAACAAACACGACATAAAAAACAAAACATTAAACAAAAAACAAAACAACACCCAATTCATACTAAAATAAACCGATTTATCATGATAAACACAAAACATCAACTTACTGTATATCAGCAGACTAGATAAATAACAACAACATTAAAGATATAATAAAACAAAGGAAGAAAATAACATTTTTACGAAAAAAAAAGAAAAGAAAAGCTTGATCCTACTTCATTTATACAAATTAATTTCATTATTGTACGGAAAACCATCAACTGTCTCTAAGGATAATTACAAAGAGCAATTATTTTGAGCAGCTACTTTGTCAGCAGTACATTAGAGGATATTCTGGTGTGTCTGTTTACAGTGGTCTGTGTCTCACCTGAAATATTTAAACTGGCATTACGTCTTGAGTGATCACGCTGATGACGGCTTATAGCTGAAACACGTTTGTTTGTTTTTCTAGAATAAACTAAACAAGACTGTTTATCTGTGAGTGCCGGTGATTTGTTTCTTCTGTTTACAGTGCAGCCAAACAAATTCATATTGTTTTCATAGAGAAGTCGGTCAATAATAATTGCAACCGTGATCTGATTTCATGCTGTGTAAGTAGTTTCCCACACAGCAGCAGGGCTCAGTGATGAGTTGGTTACCTTGTAGAGAAGTCGGAGCAGTGCAGCCTGTCGCGTGCTAGAAATGACTACTGTTTTGTTTTGTGAACGCATTTTTGATGAATGATTGTGGTTACAAATACATGCGTTTCCTGAGATTGCTTCACATTAAAAGCCATCCCATGTTTTGCAAGTCGGATGCTTTCAATTTGAACTAGCAGTAGTAGGAAATGTTGGGTTTACGTTAACAGTAACTTAATACAGCTCTGATATTCCTGTAGGACAGTGAACAGGAGACATAAATGTCCTGTGAGTCCTTCTTGCTTCGGTAGGCAATTTGAATCCAGCATGAGAATTATGGGTGTAAGAAAATATTGAAAAAATCGAATATTGCAATATTATGTTTTGTGATACTGTATGAATTTTTAATTTATAGTTTACATGCAAAGATGAATTCAGTCAGTACTTTATTTCATTTGCGAAGATATGCGCCCTCTCAGAGTATGATGTTGGATGTTACAGGGACTGTGATAAATGCAAATGTAGAGCCCACTGTTCTGATTGCATAAAAAAAGTAAACTTATTTTACTCAAATCGTATGCATACGGTGGTGGGTTCTTTATACTATGACAGTTTTCCTAAAATTAGATTAAAAAATCGCAATATATCGCACAGCCCTAATGAGAATGGCGGACTCCGCCACTAACAATCTAAACTACTACACAGTGAGGTAATTACAGAATGTAAATACATTGAGTGGCTATTGCTGAAAAATGCTGACCATAAATCAAAAATGGGGTTTGATTTCATAAAAATTACACAAAGGGTTTGTAACTTTAATGAATGTTCCAATATTTAAATGGAACAAACTGCACATTTGGGCTTAAAGTAAACTTTTGATCAAACTCCTAAAAAGAAACCCTGTATTTGCTCCTTTTCAACATATCCAGTAAATGTTGATCATATGTACACAGATGCTGCTAATGAATGTTTGTTTACTTATTGATATGCTAATTGCATAATGAACTACTGTTCCAGGGTAAGGAAGAGATGCTGACCAGCATCCCGTTCGCACGGCCCCAGGACTCGGGGCCATCCGTTGCCATAGTAACTAAAGTCAACCGCATCCAGGACCAGCTGGTGAAGAAGCACGATATTGAACTGCACATGCACGTCAACCGGCTGGAGATCGCCCCGCAAATCTACGGCATGTCAGTATTTACACTTTTATTTCAGTGATATTTTGACCTTCAGCTGTGTACACAAATACAGTTACCCTGTATCTCTCTTTCTCTCTGTCTGTCTGTCTGTCTGTCTGTCTGTCTGTCTGTCTGTCTGTCTGTCTGTCCTGCAGCCGGTGGGTACGTCTGCTGTTTGGCCGTGAGTTCCCGCTCCAGGACCTGCTGGTGGTGTGGGACGCCCTGTTTGCTGACAGCATCACTCTGGACCTGGTGGACTACATCTTTGTGGCCATGCTGCTCTACATCCGAGACGCTCGTACGCTCCATTTATTACTGGAATAATCCAATATTGTGTTGTCTTTGTAGCATGTCATTTCATAAGAAACACTTAACTGGAAGAAGGTGATTTACTCCACCTCATTTAATCAGATGGAGTCATATTACTTAGTTTAAATAGAATACAGTAGATCTTTGATGCCATACTAGATGCTTAAGCTCTAATGTCGGCAAACATCGTCCCTGCTTAAGTGTCTTTAACTAAGACATTGAATCCCTGCTGCTATTGAACTGATGCCAAGGAACCAAATGCTGTATGCATTTCAATCAATCTGCACTTTCAACTTCATGCCTGAGCAGTGAGTGCTGTTACAGCTACTGTAAAAAGTGTCCTTGGAACAAAGAGGAAGCTGTTCATCAGAGAGGTGCTTTCCTGAAGGGTAACACTGAAAGTAGAAGAACTGCAAAGATTGATGGGAACGCTTAGAGAAAATCATTTTTGACACACTTGATTGTGCGCTGGATGAAGTGTGCTGCAGCTGTGATCAGGACTAGTTGTTCAGTGCTTGCCAAGTTTCATAGTATGGCAGCATAGTGCTGTTCGGCTGTGGCTCAGAGGCTAGAACGGGTCGTTCTTTAATCACAAGGTTGGCGGTTCGATCCCCTGCTCCGCATGTCGAAGTGTCCTTGAGCGAGACACTGAACCCAGAGTAGCTCCCCGGTCACTTTATAGTAGCCCACTGCTCTGAAATGTTCAGGATGGCTAAAATGCAGAGGCCAAATTTTGTGTATGTATCTATGTGACGAGTAAAGTTAAAGTTTTAGTTCTTTTTTTTTTTTTTTTGTTTAAAGTAGTGGTGCCCAAACGTTTTCCCTTGGAGGGCCAAAACTGAAAGTTAACGGGGGGCCATTGGCCAAAAGAGCAAGGTATTTTTTTCTCTGTGTGCCACTTTCTCTGCCTCTCCATTTTTTTTCTTATCTCACTCGCACCAAACAGACGCTAACTCTGCCCGCTGTGCTCAGATTATGAAACACTTTGAATAATTAGGGATCCTATATATTTAAATTGACGAGCATTTTTACTTAGGTAAAAATAAAACGTCATGATCAGCGATTTACGGGCCCCACTTTGGTCAGCCCTGGTTTAAAGTTTTTTTTTCCCCATTTGAAACAATTTGTGAAAGCATATGCAATCATGTTTTTTGGAAGTCAGAGTGCAATCTCTAATACGTGAGTGTCCATGACGTAGAGTGCTCTCAGATTTTTAACTAATTCTGAATGTTGTCACAATTTGACACGTATTTAATAACATACTATATTTTAATAAATTCTTAGGTTAGATTTACAGTATAATCAGTGCACAGCATCAGTAATACTGCATTTGTTGTTCTGTCTGTTTCAGTCATTGCTAGTAACTTCCAGACCTGCCTGGGCCTGCTAATGCACTACCCTCCATTAGGAGACATCAACTCCCTGCTGCAAAAGGCTCTATTCCTCCGAGATCCCAAAGTAAGCAAACAACCACACTAGCATAAGTAACTGGAACATTATTATTGTACTGTTATTACTGTACTGATTTTGTTTCCAAGATCAACAGCTATGTGGTTTAGTGTTTCTTACAATTCAATTTCCCAGAAAGTCTAGTTGTGGTATATTAAGCACTTCCATTATGCCTGACTGGTCGCAAGTTAAAATGGAGAAGAGAAAGTGAGAGTTATTCAGTTCAGTTAAGGGGACATACTGTTCTAACAGAATAATTTCTCTAGGTAGGAGAAGATTTGCAGAAGTGAAACACACACAAAACACTGAGCGGAAATCCTCGGAGCAGCATCACGTAGTACAGACCAAACAGTCTTAGTACACTGTGAAAAAATGCTTAGGTGAGAAAGTTAAAATTGGCTGCAAATGTTTCAGTGCCTCACGCCTCAGTGGTTACACACTAGTGAGTTTACTGTAAATAGATGAAGCACAGGTGCAGGCAATGAACCAGTTAATTTGGTTAATAAGAAAGAGGAAGCTGCACAGATACAGTATATACTGTACATGTTAAATGCTTCTATATACTGTGTGTAACACATGAATACAGCTTTCTAAATCTTGTTAAAAACCTGCAACATTTAAATGCCGGTCAAATTTACATTTACACATGCTTGATGGTTTTACGTCGCGCACACAGCGGCACAGACAGTAACGTCACAGCCACACACACACAATTGTGGTAGCTGCAGCACACAGAACAGTCACACACACATGTCGTTGGTGTGGAAGTTCTTCAGCGTGAATGAAGAACAAAATAAGCCATGGAGGTAAAAACATTTGGGACGACTTTCAGATTGTTTGAGTGAGAGTGATTAACAGTCAATGTTTTATTATGAACATGCAATTGGGTTTCAATTTTACATGAAAGAAAAGTTACAAAAATGTTTGTGTACGCTGTCAATTATAGTTCTTAGAAAGAAAATCAGAATTGGCAGGTCAGACTTTTAAAAAATTGGAATTGGCCAAGAAAATTGCAATCGGTGCGTCTCTATTTTTACTATTTTACCCATAATGCCTTACAAATAGGAAGCAGACAGTGGCCTGAAAATGAGAAGTAGCACATTTTGCAGGACTCACTGCTCACTACAGTAGGAAAACACAGCTACCTAAAAAAAAAAATTCTCCCCAGTTACATTGGTATATATCTACTGTATCTTTAAGCCCCTGTTGTTGTCAAGTACGATTTCTTCACCAAGAGTGTAAATATAAATCCATTTACACTCTTGGTGAAGAAATCGTCTATCAACACTGATATGTGTCACACTCAGCGCTACAGAAGGTCTGTTCTGCCGCACTGTCTTGTAGAGTTTATCTCGGGTTGGAGTTTATTCAATACCGACCTTGAAATTGACACAAAAACAGACTAAAGGCGGTACAAATGGCGAGTCTGAACATGAAGAAATGTTATTGCCTAATTATAGTCGCTGCTTCCTATTACACTAGTGTAATTATTATGTTGTAATCTTAGACAGCTGTGACTGCAAGAGGGTGAGAGTGAAAACAAGACTCTGTGGTAATCTTGGTTAATGTCAAAATATGCTAAAGTGCAAAAATATGTATTCAGTAGGTCGCAGCGTAGATGAGGATTGTCATTTTTTTGCCATATCTTGCAGCCGTCAGCATATTTTTCCTGTCACATACGCATTTTGTTGCTCTCTCTCCCAGTCACACACACACTAAATCAGAGGCCTTGTTTTCTGTCAGTCTGTCTTACTCCTCACACACAGAAGGATCACATTCTTCCCTTTACCTTTGTATGAAAACCAGCTGTTGTTGTGTGTGTATGTTAAAGGGATAGTTCAGGTGTTTTCAAGTGGGGTTGTGAGGTACTTATTCATAGTCAGTGTATTACCTACAGTAGATGATGGTCGGCACGCCCCCGGTTTAGAGACAGGAGTTACCGCACGGAAGCAAAGCAATGTACTGCTGTGGACGGGGCTGGCTGCAAAACATATTCTAGCCACCTAAAAGAAAGTCTCACCTAAAAAAAATCAATATCAGTTTAAATGTACGCTGTATTTTAAGAATATTTTCGCCGGTTTACCTTGCCATGAGACAGGTATACAGTCTATGTTTCCAACAGGGATCTGAAGCTGTTCTCTCTCGCCAAAGCAACCAGACTCCATTAAAATAAACAGTAATTATACTTCGCAGAACACGGGAGTCGCTGGTCTACCGCTGCCTCGATCAAACAATCCATCGATTGGTTTGTTTGTGTTATTGTGTGACTTCGATGAATTTGAATTAACCAAAGTCACACAATAACACAAACCAAGTAACCAAGACAGCGGTAGAGCAGCAACCCCTGTGTTCTGCGAGGTAAAATTACAGTTTTTTTTCAATGGAGTCTGGTGGCTTTGGCGAGAGCATAGATGGATACAACGGCTTTAGTTCCCCGACTCAAACGGCTGTCTCACGGCAAGATAAACTGGTGAAAATATTCTATATATAGCGTAAACTTGAACTGATATTGATTAATTTTTTCTTCTCCAAGCTGGGGGCGTGCCGTCTGCCATCTACAGTAGGCATTACACTAACTGAATAAGTATACAGTATATAAATAATACAACCCCACTTCAAAACATCCAAACTATCCCTTTAACTCTGACATTACCGGTACTTAGACCTTAGCTAACACCTCACGGTCTCGTTACAAACCATCTTCTGTTCCTCCTCTGAATTCACTGACCCGTACACTTAAACACAACAACTCATCACACTCCCGTCCACTTCTCTCCTGGGATTAAAAATCCAAGAAGGTGCTGATCTAACGTGACAGTGTGTCCCCAGGTGACAGTGCGCATCACATCACAGTAACACCTGGGGGTGGGGAGGCATCATCCCTAATGTCAGGGGGGGCAAGCGGGGAGCAGGAAAGATGCTCGTTGCTCATATTTACTGACTCAGAAACATCAAGGCACTAGTATTTGCTTGTTTACGTAGTCATGCGTGCGTACACAGTGGCAGATCTGCACAGATTTTAGGTAACCATGTTTACTCTGTTTATCACGCACACCAGAGACATCTTTTCTAAATTTGCTAACAAAAACATATTTATTCTGTCCCTCCTTTTTATAGAACTATCCACGACCTGTCAACTACCAGTTCCAGCAGAACCTGGATTACTACAAAACAAGGGGAGCTGACCTGATGAACAAGACACGGTAAAACACGCACACAACTGTTCTTCTCTCGAAGGTCAAAACGTGGTGTATGCTTTTAAATGTATCTGAAATCACTATGGTTGGATTTCACTTTGGGTATGACACACTCATCCCCCTGTAGACCATTAAATTGGCTGTTAAAAAGTTTGTAGTTTCATTAGGGCTGTCAATCGATACAAATATTTAATCACGATTAATCGTACGATTGTCCATAGTTAATCGCGTTTAATCACATTTTTTATCTGTTCAAAATGTACCTTAAAGGGAGATTTGTCAAGTATTTAATACTCTTATCAACATGGGAGTGGGCAAATACACTTGCTTTATGCAAATGTATGTACACATTTATTATTGGAAATCAATTAACAACACAAAGCAATGATAAATATTGTCCAGAAACCCTCACGGGTACTGCATTTAGCATAAAAAATATGCTCAAATCATAACATGGCAAACTGCAGCCCAACAGGCAACAACAGCTGTCAGTGTGTCAGTGTGCTGACTTGACTATGACTTGCCCCAAACTGCATGTGATTATCATAAAGTGGGCACGTCTGTAAAGGGGAGACTCGTGGGTACCCATAGGACCCATTATCATTCACATATCTTGAGTTCAGAGGTCAAGGGACCCCTTTGAAAATGGACATGACAGTCTGGAGCGTTAGTTAGCCTCCATCGCAACAAGTTAGCTTTCTTATGTTTTCTAGTTTCATATGATGCCAGTATCTTCACTCTAGCTTTAAAACTGAGCCCGCTACAACCTAAAAAACGCAAGTTGCATTAATGCATTAAAGAAATTAGTGGCATTAAAACAAATTTGCCTTAACGCGTTATTATCGCGTTAACTTTGACAGCCCTAAGTTTCATCCTTCAGAGAACAGAGGTGTTTTTGTTTTTCTTGAAATCACAACAGATTTCAATATTCATCACTTTTCACATCAAAACATTACCAAAATGTGGCTTAATACACTGCTCAAAGTGCTACTATAACGGTTCTCTTGCATCGTCGGTTTGCGTGCATTGATTCCGGTTGTAGTTTCCTGAATGTTTCTCAGGCATGTCGCTCAGTTTCTTTGTCAATAAAGGGAACACCATTCTCAAGGTACTCTGGTCTTAACACCCAATCTTAAACTGGCTTTCATTTCATTTCATTTCATTTCAGTATGAAAATCATTTTACAGAGGCTTGAAAATTTGCACGAGATTGGCCGTCTATCACAGTGGACACTTTGCGGTCTTTATTTTTTATGTCAAAGTTATCGTGCATAAGAATCTAGTTGCAAGTAGGAGCTGCTTTGAAAACTGGTCTTGTTAGCAGATACAATAATAGAGAGGGATCAGTTTCACATGACTTTTTTGCTGTTTGCTTTTTCTTTGTTGAGAATAATAATAAGTATCCACCACTTAAAGGTCTAAAGCATTCAAAACCACAGGTATCGTTTTGTCTTTAAGCTTTTATTTTTCCTTATTCACTTCCACGTACTTTTTTCTTTCCAGCTCTGGTTCCAGTACAAAAGCTGCTCCCCTCAACATCAACAAGGTCTCCAGCAGCCTGCTGAGCTTCGGCAGGAAGCTCATCGCTCCGGCAATATCTAGCGGGTCCGGTGGCATCTCGCCAATCAACTGCGAGGTACACTCCTCCTCTTCCTCCTCGCCAACTTCCCCCGCATCGGCGCCCGTGCCCACCATACCTCACCCATTGGCTGAGCCCACGTCAGGCCCCGCCCTGCCGCAGACCCAGAGCCACGCCCAGAGTCAGCACTACCGCCTGCTCAAGTCCGAGAGCATGCCTGTCCACCTCAGCAAAGGTGAGCAGTAAGACACACACATTTGCATTTTTCTTGGCTGTTATGTAACTTGTGGATTAGCTGCATGTGCAGATTATCTCAATATCTGCAGACGTTGGTTTGTGTGGGTGTGGCAGCATCAGCTTTGACTCTCCTGTCTGTTAGATGTAGTTTCAGGTGGAGTCTCTCAGGTCTCTCTCCCAGCCCAGACTCACACTGACACACAAGGTAACTGCTTCCATGGCAACCGCTTGTGTGAGACGCCCCCCCTTGTTTGTCCATGCTTGTGTTGCTGCCGTTGCATGTCTGTACACAAAGTTTGTCATTCGCTGTTCCTGCTGCTTAATCAGCAGCTAGTTAGGTTCATGTTACAGTATATGGACATCAGTGTCCAGAGCATGTAATGGTAAACTTCGACCAGCAGAGGGAGATCACAGCTTGCCACATCAGTGGAAATTAAACTGATAGCATAAACATCATGGCTGTGTTGTGGCATCTGCTGTCAGCATTTCGAGCTTGTCATGTGTGTGTGCTTCGTTTATAAGTCCCAGTGGCTGTAAATGCTGTTGTTTTAGTTGTTGTTGTCATTTGTTTGCAAGTTTGCTTGCTTTCTTTACAAAAGTGCAAGAGAAACATGGTTTTCTTCTTGTCCTTCTATGGAAGCTTTGAATATATTTGAGTTATAATCAATTCATAAATGTTAAAAAAAAAAAACTTTTAAATTGATTAAATAAATTTGCATTTAAATGATTCATTAAGGAACATCATTCACAGACCAGCAGCAGGAGCTCTGATTGGTCTGACACTACACATGACTCCCGCCAACATAAAACAGCTGGCCAATCGGAGCTCCTGCTGCCACTCTGTGGGTTGGACCTCGTTTTTAGATGGCACACTCCTTACACATCTTTAAATTTAATTATTTTGAAATAGCAGGAGACAAAAAAATTGGAAAAAGTAAGTTTAAAAAGTTCAATTCATTTAGCTATTCCCTTTTAAAGTGCAGTTATTAATGCATCATTTAAATGCAAATGTAATTAATCCATTTACTCTTGCTTTTTTTATATTTAACAATTTCTTTAATAATTTAAAAGTGTATAATTATACCAATTATTGCACGATCAAAGCTTTATATTCTTGTCGTACCCTTCTACTCCTTAATTTAAAATGAAATTATTAGCACTCTATTGTATTAATATTTTGTCTTCTGTCCTCTCTCTTTCTGTCCCTTTCTCAGGCCAAAGCTCCAGGACAGTCAGCTCGTCTCCCAGCATAGAAAGTCTCACTGGTGGACGGGCTCAATCCACCGCCTCTCCGCCTCTTCCCCCCTCCAGAGGGAGTGATGTCAGCACTTCATCTCCGCCCCTCTCCGCCACCAAGAAAGAGTCTTTCTTCAACATCACTCGTTCTCGCTCCCACAGCAAGACCATGGGCAAGAAAGAGTCGGTGAGCTGTTCGACCTTCTGTCTGTTCTCATAAACTTACTTTTTATTTCGCAGACAGACTTTCTACATGTCTTTGTGTTTGTCTCACTTCTTCATCTTCTCTCATGCTTACTACCCTCAGCTGTGGGTTTCTTGTCCCTCTCTTTGCCCTCTGTTACCAAGTTCAGATTTACTCTTCTCTTTTATTGTCTCTTTCTGACGTGTCTTTGTATGTGTGTATGTATGTGTGTGTGTGTGTGTTATCAACAGGAGGAGGACCTGGAAGCCCAGGTATCATTCCTGCAAGGCCAGATCAACGACCTGGAGGCCATGAGCAAATACTGTGCCAAGATGATGAACAATCACATCTGTGAGTACCCTCTAGAAACGTACACCAGCAACATGTTCATTTTCATCTAAAACAGTTCAAATACTAAAAATGTTGAACAATTTTCCTTGTTTTTTAAAAAGAAAATGAGACTTTGTGTGTCTGAAATACATTAATCCAGCATTTTATTTAAATAAACATATTTACATATTACATATTTAGGTTTTTGTGGAGAATTTGATTTAATGGAGACAAATGCCTGTATTTTATGCTTAAATGTATTCTTTAGTTTAGATTAGATTGACTTTATTGTCCACATCAGTGGAAATTTGTCTTTTGCTTCTCCCAGATACAGCAAAAGTACATACAATACACATAACACAACACACCGTTAAAAACATACAAATATACAGTATACAATATACAATAGTGCAAACGGGCAGGTAGCAGTAAATAAGTTATTATTGTAAATATAAATGTATTGTTTAATTTTATATATGTTAATTTCACTTAATTCTTATTTTCTTTGGTCTTTATATAAGTTTTTGCTGTGTATTTGTTTATTTAGGTGTTTTTATCCATGTTGGTATAGCGCATTGTATTTTAAGCAAGAAATTAGTGCACATGCTTTGGACACTACATTTTTTGCTCGATTAATGGACTTCTGATGGTTCTACAAAATGCATAATATTTTTGACCGAATACTGTGCTACTGTGTGCACTAGGTAGAAAATAGGAAGTTTATGGGATGCAGCTCAAGGTTTCAAAACACGTTTCCAATTTGTTACAATAATTCATTCAACTGATAAGGGAATTTTGTCGATGGTTGTATAGCTTAGTGGGTGACTGCTTACTATGTCTCCACAGGTAAAATCCAGGAAGTGATTCTCCAAGAACACCTGGAGAAAGAGGATGAGGTCCTGGTGTCACTGGCTGGACTCAAACAGGTGAGTCTGAGCGTGTGTGCATTAATGTTTGTGATATGCTTTTGTAATCATACTCTTTACAGGTGCATCTTCTCTGTTTGTCTGTATCATTGACGTGTTTCCCCGTATCCTGTCAGATCAAAGACATCCTTAAGGGGGCGCTGCGCTTCAACCAAAGCCAGCTGGAGGCCGAGGAGAACGAGGAGATCGCCATCGCTGACGATCACTACACCTCCACAGCAGCCGCTGAAACTGCTCTGAGAGCCAACAATCACCACAGTGACCACCAACAACAAGGAGACATCAGGCGGAGCCGGGACTCTGATCTAGATGGGAGCGTGAGCACGAATGAGAAGGAAGAGAAGGAAGAGAAGGAAGAGATGGAAGAGAAGGAAGAGAAGGAAGAGGAGGAGCAGCAGGCGATGACCCCACCTGAAGAACAGGTTAGTTGTCGATCATTCCTCTTTTAGGCTGCTGGAATTAGAGCCCTGCACTGTCAGCACCTGTATTAGTATTAATTACAACACTCCGTTCAGAGAGGATCAGTTTTCAATAGTTTGGTCTAATTGTTTGACCTTTTGATCAAGTGTTCAGTATCTTTAAATCTGGTCATTTACATGCAAACAAATTGTACCCTGTGTGCAAAAATGTTCCACTGTTTATACCAAAATGATTTTCTTTGCAGGATCAGGCTGCTAAAGCTGTCCCTTAGGAATGAATCAAACCCAGAATTATGCTGCATTATACAGCAACTTTTAAATACTTAGTCACATGCAATTGAATAGATTGAGATGTAGGGCCAAACAAACAGCAGACGGTGGTTACACAGCCTTGGTTTATGTACACATGAAAAAAGTCATGGTATAGTATGTTGGAAAAGAGTAAAAAAATCATATAGTATGTTGAAAAAAGCCATGAAAGTCATAGTAAAGTATGTTGAAAAAAAAAAGTCATAGTATAGTACGTCGAGAGAAAAAAAAGAGAAAAAACAAATCATAGTATAGTATGTCAATAAGAGGAAAAAAACTTGTTATAGTATGAAATACTAATAAAATACTATAAAAAGTTATAGTATGTCGAAAAAAAAAGAGTCATATAGACTTTGTGTTTAGGTTTAGGCAACAAAACTGGGTTCAAATAGCTTTGTTGGCTACTGACACCTGGGTACTAATTACATCAGCCATAATTTAAAGTGAGAGGGCAGAACTTTTGCTAACACAAGAAAAAGACACAGACAACCCTTACCATCTTTTGTTTGTAGGTGGCGTCTTCCCTCGGCTCGGAGGGTAAGAACTGGGACGACTACATCCTCGTGTGCCAGGACGGAGACCTGGCGGCCGCTGATGGAGGAGGAGGAAAGGCTGCAGCCGAGCGTACCCCTCCGATCAGGCGAGGGCGAGGCTTGGTGCGAATGGAGCCTGAGGGTGCAGCGGGGACCTTCCACGACCCCCTGATGGCCGCCATCACCTCGGGCTCTTCCAGCCCAGACGAGGGCTCCACCCACAGCAAGGACTCTGACTTCACCATCGTCAACCCGAACGACCTGTGAACAAGCCAATCACCCCTCCTCTTATACTTGTATCATATCCCATTCAGAGGATGTGATTAAAGAAAAAAAAAAAACTGACTTGGGATCAGAGGGTGGAATCTTCAGTTTTTGGTGGAGCACCGCCGGAGCTGCTGTTGGCTAAACAATTGCACATGTGGACTGTGACACTTCCAGTCACAAATACCCTATACTCTGTCTCTTTACCTGTCATCTGTGCCACTTCAGTCCTGTCTAAGCTGATGCTGTATGCTATCTCATATACCTAATGCCTGTCTCCTCATCATGTTAGGTCCTGTCACTCATGATATTTAATTGTAGCACCCAGCTCTACACAGAGAGGGCGCCATTGAACTGCTTACCCTGTCACTACATGATTACTCTGAAGAGTTGGACCTCAAACTGCAATTTCTATATGGGGGAGGACTCTCTCCTCTCAAGCTTACTGTAATGATTGGGAGTGTGATACTCTGCTTCGTCTGAATGTGGAGATCTGGCCATACTTCTGCCTGTGTTATGTCTGTATATGTCTATGTCCTTAATGAGGAAGCTCCCTTCTCTGATACTCAAAGGAAAGAAGGATGATGTCCTCTTGCCAGTTATCGAGGGCAGCTTTCTCCCCCTCCTAAACCAGTGCCTCTGACCATTATTATTCACTCAACCAAACAAAACCTGACTCTGTGATCTTATTCTTTTTGTTAGATTTTTTTTTTTTTTTTTTAAGAAAATATTTTTAACCCTTAGTTTAGTTTCCTGGATGAAAAATTATTAAATTATGGAATATGTCTTTTTTTCCCATTCTTGTTTTTTTGTTTTTTTTTAATTGATTCCAATGTGGACATTTTAATGTGGTAATTGACCGTTTTCATTTCTCACATTATAACTGAGTTTTTCTCATGTCCTGTGGAAACCATGTAAAGCAGCACACACAAAGAATGTCCCTCTAGCTGCCCATTCAGCATAATTAACTCAAGACCAATAAAATGACATTGCTCTTGCTACACATTGAAGTTATTGTACTTCTTTGGGAATGCTGTTCTTGCTTTTAAGACGATATAAAATTTTGTGTGGGAGTCTCAGCAGTTGGTACTATATTACATTATTTCAGTACTACTGTCAAAGAAAATGTGGAAGGTGTTGAAGTTCAGATTTCACTCTTGACCTTGGACAAACAGCATTTGAGGAAACATTTCCTCAACAAAGTCCATTCCCTTGCTGTGTGTGCCAAGTTGTCATGGAATTATAGATTTTCTTTTTTTTAGGCCAACATGGATAATAGGTCCTTAAAATGCTCAGAAACAAGAGTCTACAGTCATGCTAACAACTCTTCTGTAATTGGGCACAGTGGTGCTTTGAGCTTAATGCTAAGGTTTGCATGCTCACAACAACAACAACAACAACAACAACGCTGATATAATGTTTACTATATTCACCATTTTGGTTTAGTGTTAATATGCTAGCATTTGCTAACTAGCATTAAATCAAAAGGCTTAAAACTGCTATAATTTTTTTTTCAACATACTATAATATGACTTTTATGGCATACTATATGATGACTTTTGTAAGATGTTTTTCGACACACTACAATGACTTTTTTTGACATACTACACTAGGATTCTTTGACATACTATGATTTTTTTTCATGAATTTTTTCTACATACTATACTGACTTTTTTTCATGACATTCTTCTACATACTATACTATGACTTTTTTATCAAATTTTTCGACATACTATACTATGACTTTTTAATCACTTTTTTTGACATACTATACTATCACTTTTTTCAACATACTATAAGTATAGTATCTCGAAAAAAGTGATAGTATAGCATGTAAAAAAAAAGTTAGTCATAGGTTAGTTCAAAAAGTCATAGTACAGTATGTCGAAAAAAGTCATAGTATTGTATGTAAATAAAAAATAGTATAGTATGTAAAAGAAAATTTTAAAAAGTCATAGTATAATATGTCGAAAAAAAGGTATAGTATAGTAGGTAAAAAAAAGTCATAGTATAGTATGTCGAAAAAAGTAAAAAAAAACACTACAGTATTAATTTTTTTTCGACATACTAGACTCTGACTCTTTTTCGGCATAGTATACCATTACTTCTTCACTTTTTTTCGACAATAATTTACCATGACTTCGACATAATATACTGCATTTCTATTTTATATACTACACCTTGATTTTTTTACGACATCCTATACACTATCTATCTAATCTACTTTACTCTGACATTTTTATGGCATGCTATACTGACTTTTCTATGACTTTTTATGACCAGCTATACTATGACTTTTTTATGGCATGGGCTACTATACTATGACATTTGTAAGACATTTTCTTCGACATACTATACTATGCCTTTTTTGACAAATATACAGCACTATAACTTTTTTTTCATTGTATACTATGACTTTTTTTTAACATATTATGCTAAGACTTTATTACTCTTTTTTCAACATACTATACTATGAGCTTTTTTCTGACTTTTTTTTTTACATACTATTTTTTTTTACTTTTTTCGACTTCCTATAATATAGACGATGTATGGCATTCTTAGGTACATTGACAATAAGGCAAGTTTCTGAGCAGTTCCCAGAACAGAAGTGCTTTCCATCCATTCAAGTATATTTTTAATTTTAAATAAAGCTACAAAAATGATGAAAACATAATTATTTATTCATCTTGTACTTTTTGTAAGATGTTCTTTTAATACATCCATGGTGTGTGTAGGCTTGTTGGGTTTGCTGATTGCTCATCCACAGGTGGCTTTGATTTCCCCCTGACAATAACAGTAGGAAAAGTACAGCTGTAAGCTAGCTAGCAACGGACGCAGTAATGTGTTTGGTTAGTGTGGATCATTCAGCCTCTGACTGACCTCATAATTCACAAGAAACTCCAGTTCTTCCTGTTGTTTTCCTCCAGACTCTCTCCTGTTACACACTGCCAGCTCCACAAGTGTTTGACAGCACGAAAGCATGGAAAGCATGAGAGGGGTGGTCTTCTTCTTCTTCTTCTTTGTGTATTTTATGGCAGACAAGGCGCACACAGCGCCTCCTCCCGGTTGGAAGAGTCACTACCGGTTACATCTTAGTCGGCTTCTGATGATAACTCGAAGAAAGTAACTTCTTCGTCCGATATCGCATACTATGCACTACATACTCAAGAAGTGTACTATCGTTCAACATACTTAGTGTGTGAATAATCAGTAGTATGTATCTTTTAGGAGGCACTGAACTGTAATTTATGTTATCACTTCCTGAGGGCCTCCTTGCCGGTTGGTCTCTTAATACATTTTTTTTAATAATAATACTTTATTTCAAAAGTTCAATACAATATAATCGCATGTTCAGATTTTTCATTTCAATTCTGCAAAAATATTTTACAGTATAAAAATAAATTATAAATTATAAAACCATTAAACTGTAAGGAAAGAAAAAGATGAATAAAAACAAAACAAAATAAATACTACATACTATAATATGACTTTTATAATTTTTTTCGACATACTATAATATGACTTTCTTATCACTTTTTTCGACATACTATACTATGACTTTTTTCGACATAATATAGTAAGACGTTTTTATCACTTTTTTCAACATACTACATACTACTAATTTGACTTTTTTAAATCATTGTTTTTGACATGCTATACTATAACTTTTTTATGACTTGTTTTGATATAGTATACTATCACTTTTTTCAACATAATATAGTATGCCTTTTTATCACTTTTTGTGACATAGTATACTATCACTTTTTTATCACTTTTTTCGGCATACTATAGTATGAGTTTTTTATAATTTTTTTCGACTAAATATACAATTACTTTTTTAGACATACTATACTATGACTTTTGTAATAACTGTTTTTGATATGCTATACTATGACTTTTTTTTACTTTTATTCGACATACTATACTATAGTATGTCGAAAAAAAGTAAAAAATAAAAAACTGACAAAAAACATTCGGGGTCTGCTCAACAATTGGAATAAATTTGAAATGTCTAAACAATTTAATAGTTTGTCAATTTATAATTTTTGAGCTTTTAGTTTTCAATCATAGTCAAAATCAGTATCTTTAAAAATAAAAAAGGAGGGTATTCTTTTAAGCCATACCATTTTATGTGTATAATATTTTGCAAGGTTAATAATCGAATCAATTATGTAAATCTCCTCTGCCGAAAAACCAATCATGCAAGTACAGTGTTTTGTGTCTGTGCGAGATGTAACTATCTGGATTCTTCAGAAATCTTTTAATCGAGTTAATTTTTATAATTTGATTAAACACTGTAAAAGTCAAAACATTATGTCCATCTTCAGCTAAAGGGTTAGAAAGAACGGTCTCTTAATACATCCATGAGTTGGAGCTGGAGACATGTAACCATGGTAACCTGTGCCAACCTCATGTGACCATCAAATGTGAGAATCAAATTCAGAATTATATTAAAATATATATTACACCTAACAAAGTGAAATCTTATACTTTTAGTTAAATTGAAGCGTCATTAGAGCTGTTCGTCAACGTCTGTTATGAACATTGTCGTCCCTACTGCATTGAATTGTGGGATATTTATGCTGCAATTCGCATACTATTGGTTCCATACTACTACTACCATACTAAAATATCTCACATACTGTTTTGGCATACTAAATAGCATGTTAGTATGGAATTCGGACACAACCTAAATAATGTTTCTAGCAATTTGGCTTCGTTATTTACTCTCCTCCAACAGAGTCTTTAAGGAGTGTCTCCACTCCCAACTTGGCCACTTCTCCAAACAAAATCTCCCTTACGTCTGAATACAGCCGGTGTTATGACAAATAGAGCTACCGCTCAGAATGACCTACCAACACAATGTGCGCATGTGCAGTGCGTTTCAGAGACAAAAAGAAATATCCCAGAGGATACACCCATCATTTCACCTACATGTAGAGGTCATGGTTAGAGGTAGTAGGCCATTCAAACATTGCAAGGCATATAAATCACAGATCAAATGAGTAGTCTTCTACTTTTTTCATCCATTTTTCCCCTCCCACCCCCAACAGTAAGCAAAATAAAGGAAATATCACACATCCATGTATCACACTAAAAGCACCATAGTTCCCAGTTCCCAGCGGTCATCTCTGCAAAAACAGTAAGAGACACATCAGTCATTTAAAAACTAGTTTATTTCCATCCCGACTGTGAAGGAAGGTAATCGTGAACGGCAACCTTTTACGGAGCTGAACAGGTCGAGCCTCATCTATACTGCATCGATAACTGGAATGTTTTCATTCAGGATCAATAACTTATGTAAAATATTCTTTACAGCAAAAGGATTGAAATTACATAGTAAAATACTGTACAGTGTTTTGCACACAAAGTAAGCACTTTCAACATAACAGTATTTGTTCCCTAGAGGCATGTACAGGTCTGGAGTTGATCATGAAGGTGGGTGGTTTAATTAGCACAAGAGCTTCAGGAAAATACAAAAATATAGAATACTGTATGTGAGACAACAATATTTAGAGGGTGAAGTGTAGGATTTCGTGGCAAGACAAAGGACCTCAAGGTGATTGGATGAAGAGCAGCAATCCAGGACCTACAAGTGCTTAATGGAAATAAGTTGGAGAATGATATAAAGGGGCTTCACTGGTCCAAGAGATATCATGTCAAAATAACTAAAAACATCCACAGACACCTGCTTATCTCCAATTTATATAATCAATAAAGTGTGTTCCATTTAAACATACCCACACCCAATTTTAATTTGCTTAATATGGCTAGATGGTAACGTGTGGAGGTGGCAGTTTTTCAAAAAGTTTTCAAAAGATTTTGAACACCTGTCATCTCACACTGAACTAGAAAAATGACTAATTTTCCTCCCTCTTCAAGACACATAAGAAGAGGTTGATAGACATGTATTGTATTTACAATAATGCAGCACAAACAACTCAACCGTGGCTTCAAATCTAACGACAATCGTCTCCCCAGTGTCATTTTGTCCTCTCAAAAGTGCTCTAACTTCTGCGGCTCTCGATTGTTATCTGCGACAGGTGGGTGGACGGCATTTTGACTTTTACATTCAACAACTCTTCTGCTCTTCTCTTTTAAAAACGCAGCTCTCCCATAGCATTGTGAAAGTCTGACACTAAGGCGCAGTAAGACCTTGGAACGATTTTAATAACATGAAAAGGGTTTGTCACAGCAGCTACGATGGCAATTTGGTCATGTCCTTTCTCATTTGCTTGCTATGCCGAGGGTCCTCTAGGACTCGCGGTGGGTTAGTCATCCTGGCCTCGTCGTGTTTGGGAGCGGACTCTCCTCAATCCTTGACTCTCCTTGGTGAGGTTTCCAGTCAAAGCGGCATCGTGGACCTGCTTCATGTTCTCCTGGACTTCAGCTTTGGCGTGCTGCAGCAGGTCAGCCTGACCCTGAGAGAATAAAACAGGAAATCAGGAGAGAAGTGAGGGAGTATAGGGCAGCAAGGAGAGATGGGGATGGAGGGTGGAAGTGGAGGGATGGAGGTTGAAAGAGAGCAAAAAGATGAGCAACTAGCTAGAGGCCAAAAACATGTCCTAATGGTCTACCCCTAAGGCTGTTTGGGTTTCTGTGAGTGTATGAGTGTGTGTTGCTGACCTTAAGGATGGTGATGTTCCAGCTGAAACTCTCCAGCGCCCGACTGACCTTGCGACCTCTCAGCCCCTCCCTCTCTGCCAGACTCTGCAGCTTCTCATGAAACTCCATGGCTAGAGCCGAAAATACACACAACCACAGCAGGTTAGAGAAGTCGTTCCCAACCTTTTTCCTTAAGGGACCCCTTTTCTATCATTGAGTGAACTGACGACCCCCTGACTGAGTGACACTTTTATGGATATTTCATATCAAATTCAATGCATAACAATAACAGTACAGAAAAACTGATAAACTGTACAATTAACCCAAATAGAAAATGCAATAACTGCAAGACGTTTGTGTAAAACAAGCAATGTGGATGAATTTTGAGCAGAATATTTGCATCAGAGATGAGTTTTCCTGTTTTTTCTTGGAACTTTTAACACAATTCTTTGTCTGTATTATGGTTTTTTTTATTGTTAACAATCATTCATATTAAATGTATTAGTGTTTTCTTCTTCTATTAGCTCTGTTTGTTTTAACTGCATACTTTTCTAATCCAGGACAAGGCTGTTTAGGATCGAGGGAAGGCTCTGTGGATATAGCTTCTTCACTGTGACCTTATCCTGTTTATATCTTTAATAATAATCCAAACTTTAAAACTAACAATTTAATTTAGTTTTCTTCACAGAAATTAATGAAATGCTGAGATATAGGCCAACTGTATATTTCTTAAAAAGGTTCTTGCGTTCTTATTATTTGGCTTATGTATTATGTAAATTCACAAGTTATAACAATGAAATGTCCTTACAATATAGTTGTCATAGCCAATTTTGATAATGTTTCAGGTAGAGCTGCAATGATTAATCGATTAATTGATAACTTGTCAACTATTAAATTAATCAGCAACCATTTTGATAATCGATTAATTGGTTTGAGTATTTTTTTAAAGAAAAAAATGTCTAAATTCTCTGATTCCAGCTTCTTAAATGTGAATATTTTCTGGTTTCTTTACTCCTCTATGACAGTAAACTGAATATCTTTGAGTTGTAGACAAAACGAGACATTTGAGGACGTCATCTTGGGCTTTGGGAAACACTGATAGACATTTTTCACCATTTTCTGACATTTTATAGACTAAACAACTAATCGATTCATCAAGACAAAAGTCAACAGATTAATCAACAATGAAAATTGACTAGTACAACTTTTATATGATCTTGTGTTCATTTGACCACATATAGTTTAGCTTTAAAAGGTGTGACGGGTTCTCAATTAAAATAAAACCACTGATGTCACTTAATAACAGTGTATGTTACACAACTGTAGCTGTAATTAACCAGGACACAGGGATGATTTCTGTGTACTTATCAGAGCTTAGAGCACACTAGTCTTGTCTCTTTCAGGTATTGAAGCCCACACACCACACAATTTGACAAACCATTACCACCACCAAACATTACAAAACAGTCCTAATGGACTTCAGCAAGTGTGTCACTCAAACTTGCACTCCTACCAGACTTTTGATAAGCCCCTTGTTTGGTGTACACGGTGAAATGAGGAAACAAAAAAAATCCCCAAAAAGATGTACCTACATTGAGCCATGGCTGTGAAAACAGGCTGAGGATGGTTTGTGTACTTTGTCGAACAAACTGAAGTTGAGCAACATTGCGATTTGCCGGTCTCTTGCAGTGTGTGATCAGTAAATGTTGTTCAAACAATCAAGTCAATATTCATGGCCGCTGAAAAATATTCTGAATGTCAAAATGCATCAATGCCGTGTGTCTAATCTAGTATTTAGTGGTAGGGCTTAGCTCTCTGGCTATTGGGAGTATGTGAGATTCAGTAGGTGGCTCCCAAACACTACAGGACACACACTGATTTTATGAAGATTTGGCCAAAGTTCATTAAGGAAGATGTTTTCTCTCATCCTTTTGTCTTTATTTCTCTTAATTACATTCACAATTCTGACATCACCATATCTGACCAATCCTCTCTTTGCCTGCGTTCCTCAAACTAACTTGTCATGAGTTTCTATCATCCACCTGTAGGCTTTACGCAGGGGGCGGCTCCTCTGGTTGCAAAGAGAAGTCTGATTGTATAGAAGTCAATGAGAAAAATGACCCTACTTCTCACTTGATTTATTACCTCAGTAAACATTGTAAACATGAGTTTATAGTCTCAATCGCTAGTTTCAAGTCTTCTTCTATACAGCATGATGTTCATTTAGTAAATAATGGTCCCATTTAGAGTCAAATAGACCATAAAGCAGGGGATGCTTTAGGGCTTGGCTACCTTGTGATTGACAGGTCGCTGCCACGGCGTTGTCCAGTATGGGGGTTGTCCATGTTTTCGTTTTAACGCTTTCACAGTGTTTTCAGTTCATGAAAGTTAATTATAACCCTTTTGGTCACCTGAAAATGTCTTATTTAGCGTTTGGTTGTACTTAGCTCCCCCCTCTCGTGTCACTTCTGGTTGCAAAACAAACAAGGCGACGGCCAAATACCAAGATGGAGACGGCCAAAATGCCCAACTTGAGAATTCAAAACAGCAGTCCACAAACCAATAGGGGATTTCACGGTGACTACGTCTACTTCTATATACAGTCTATGGGTTTACTCAATCAACACCAGCGTCTAGGCTCTGGGGAGTCCTGTCCTATCTCCTGTCTTCATACAGGCCTACGCTTAATGAAGACGCTTCACATCAATGAGGCCTTATCGCCAAAGTCTTTCTACATTGCCATCCTCAATTAACTGTTATACACTTCTAATTAATCTCTCCTTATTGAAATTCAGACTATAAGCATCAGATTTCACAGAGAGAGGAGAAGAAACAGAGAATGAGCAGTGACAAACGTAAAGGAATGATGGAAAGTGGATGGAAAATCTGAGGGACAGGGGAAGAAGGATACAGAGAGGGAAAGAGAGAGAGTCATAGAAGTCGGGCCGCCGGCTAGTTAGAGTATGTGCAATGAGTTGTGTTGTGTGTGTCTGGCTTCCTCTGGCCGCCCCGGGCCACTGTCCCACTGTTACCATGGAAACCCGGAAGTGGGTTAACACGGGGCACACATCACTGCGAGCCATCAACGAGAGCCCAGACGTTAAACACACCAAGCTGTGGACCGCACACACACACACACACACACTGCGAAAAGAGTGAACAGATTGGATGCGAGTATAATCTAAGAATTCCTCACACTGTCACTAAACGTCTGCAAACACGGACACACACCTGCACACACATACGTTGTCACTGCTCCACGTTCACACACACCTACAGAAGTTGCCTGAATAATAACCTTTACCGCACGGTTGCTAGGCAACTCCAAGCCTACGTGCCAATGTAATGTGTGTGTGTGTGTGTGTGTGTGTGTGTGTGTGTGTGTGTGTGTGTGTGTGTGAGTGTGTCTATTTCCCTGTGAAACCAAGTGAAGCCAATGAAGGGAACATTATTTCCAAGCCAATACCTGGACAGTGTGCATACAGTACACAGACAAACACATGAGGAAACAGGGTCCTGACCCAGAGGTCAAAATAACCTTCAGGGCCGGCGAAACAGGAAGTAGAAGGAAGCGCATCACCTTCACTTCCTGTCCTCTAGCTGAACTGTGAACGGCTGTGATGGGGAGGAGATAATCTACAGCTCTGACTTCCAGCCTGATGTCATTAAGAAACAAACCGGGCATTTATTAGCATCCGCTGAAGTGTAAAATCTATAAATCCGGATGTGTTGAGTCTCACAACTATACAGGTCAGGCCCCTGCAGGAAGAGCAGCTGCTCAACTGAGGTTCTTAAAGGGACAGTTCACCCAAATTACACAAAATAGAGAATCCCTCCAAAAGATATCCCCATAATTGGTGACGATGTGGAGGAGAGTGGGTATAGATCTGGTGGGTGTGAAGGCCACAGCATAAGATTCACATCATTTTCTTACTCATTAAACCATGCAGTGACTCCTCGTGCTCTGTATGGAAGCATGTTCATCCATTATCAATATGGCGTAACCGTTACAGTTTGTCCAACAGAGAGCATTAACAAGTTTATTTTCAACTACAAAATGCCTCTTTCAGTACATTTTCTTGGTCGAAGTTCTTTAAAGGGGACATATCATGAAAAAAAAACACTTTTTCAGTGCTTGTGCACATACATTTTGGTATCTGGAGTGCCTACCAACCCACAATCTCATCTTCCTATATCACATGCAGGCTCATTAGAATGAGCACGAACGGCTTGTAAACTACCTTTGCGAAGGTGTGCCATATATTTCTCGCAAGCCAATCAGAGCAGACTTGGCTTTTTCAGGAGGGGGGCGCCAAACCAGACCGTGTTAGACAGAGGGTGAATACAGCTATTCAGACCATAGACGGGACATAAAGATGGACGACATGGCGGCTCCCCTAAAGTGAAGCCAAAACATCTTGATCGCCCCCTGGTGGCTGGCTGCAATACAGGTCATAAATCCCGCCCCCTCCATGTTAGCGGATGGGACACGGGACAAACTAAAAAGTCAAAGTACACATCATATACATTTTTCCCAAAGATGGTTTCTGTAATTTTAGGTAGTTCTTATTACGCTGATGTATGTTTAAGTTTTCATTTTTCTGATAAGTTTGGTTTTAATCAGTTATTTGATGCTATAAAAAGGGGGTGAGACACCATGATTGGCAGCTGTGAGTCCAAATGACGTCAAAATCTCCTGTATCAGGGATATTTTGACATCACTTTTGTACAGCTGGAGGAAGTGGAGACGTGTCCATCTTTATATAAAGTCTATGACAGTCAGACAGACAGTATGAGAGAAATATTGTTTTTTAACATTAAAGCACGTAAACAAGTTCTAGTAGCACCCCAAAATACAAGTATGAATGTGAAAATGGGCATTATATCCCCTTTAATAGACAATTTTAAGGGAAACTTGTGTTTGTTGGTCATGTATCTATTTTAAAAACCAAATAATGGCTGACACGTCATGTAGTGGTATGGATAGTATTAGTTTGATTTTTCCAGCTTTTACATATACCATTCTCTGAAGTGAGGTGAATGAAATTGGATTTCTGGTGATCACTGCATTGAAAAATTAAACAGCAACTTGTCTTTTCAGGAACTACTTTGAATAAACCACCGACCTCACTGTGACCTTTTCATCGGAACTACTTTCTAGGAAAGAAATAGTCCCACAGTGTTTTGTGTGGTTTATCCAGAGTAATGAGGACATTGTTTCTGGAAAGACACATGACTGAAAACCTTGTTTTTTTTAATCTGACCTCCAGGGTTTAACTTCTCACCTGTGTGGTTGTTGGGTGTAGAGACCAGATGTGGCAGCAAAACATTTCATCATGGTGTTAAGTTATTTTTTTATAAAGTTTAAAGTGATAAAGGGACAGATATCTCAAATCCTGGCCACGTGAAACCAAAAATGATCTGCATGGCTATATACCACGAGAAGTATATGAGAAAATACGAGTATTTTTAAATTTTTTTTGGATGAACCGGCCCTTTAACACACCAACACATTGTGATACTGAGGTGGATTCACTCTCTCTTCTGCGTTGGTGTTCGTCTTCCTCTCAGCGTTGCCTCTAGCTACCCATTACTGCCATCCATCTTCCCACGGCTTTCTTCTCCCTCCCCGTTTCAACCCTCTGCTCTGATGTAACTTCCAGACATCTATCTCTGCCACCAGCCGTCCCATGGCTCCCTCTGAGTGACCTGTTTATGCCTTCTAACTGCCCACTCCCCCCCCCCCTCTAAGACTGAGAGGAGGACCTCCGCCTTTTGGATCACCTGATCGCCATCTTTACTTTGTACACACAGGAAGAGCTTTGTTCATAAGATCAGGCCTTGGGCTCTGCAGCAGCAGCTCTTTATCAGATGAACTTGCTGGGACTAAACTTTCTCACTGTCAAATCTCACTGTATTTACTAATAATAGTACAAGTGATCCCATGTGGAACTAAAGTAAAAGAGCAGAAGATGGTTACACAGTATCTCAGCAGCAGTTGGCCTCCGCTGCAGTCCGAGCTGCAAAACGGATGGACCAGTCATAGATTATTTAATCAGCGAGTGACGCTGTAGCCCCAGAAAACCTAAAATAAAGTTCAGTGGAGGATGGGATGAGCTGTCTGGGAGCAAAATGGAGCAGCCTGCCGATTTGTAAACAACATTCATCTCCGTCAAACACCCTCTTTCTCCACAATGGCCCAAATCGAACCATCATCTTCCCCTCGAAATATCAATTCACTTTGATAGGTTTACCTTGATTTCTCCTACGTCTCCTCTTTTCTATTCTCTCGAGGGCAGTATTGAAAAGCCATCAACCTGTGTTGTTCCTATAAGTTCAACAAATTGTACCACATAGTTTAACTTTGTAGTGTGTGAACATGTTTTATAGTTGTTATTTTAAAGGCCCTTCTAGGGAATTGGCATTGGGAATTAGCAGTAGCTGTAATGCTGTGATATATTGCATTGGATAATTGTAGTGCAATTCTCTCTGTACTTTGTATTTGTCCCTATCAGATAAACATTAAATGAAATGAAAACTCATGAAATATGTCTTTTTTTATCTTGTGAAGTCTGCAACTGCAGTTTTTAAAAACCCAGCACCTAGAGAATCATATAAATGACGTGAATGTGTTTATCTTTTTCTCTCCAAGCCCCTGGTTAACACTTCCAAATGTCATTCACAGTGTCTCCTGGGTGACAGCTGAAGACTGATTCAGGGTGAGGAAGGGAATGTGTGAGTGCTGGTGTGTCTACTCTGACGACAGTCTGGCTGACTAATGTCAGATGACCCAGGGGGCCCAGCCGAAGTAAACAAACCTCTGCCAAAGATCACAGAAATGATATCAGCAGGTCAGATATGGTGCCCTTCGCTTAACAGGCTGAAGGATGATCGATGGCGGGAGCTTCGCCAATTTAAACCCCCTCAGTCCAAAACATACAAATGAACCCGGCCAGTAAAAAGACTCAGTTAATCTAGCGTGACACTGTTGATTAGGCAGATGTCTGGAGAAGATGGAACTGGAAAAAATATGGTGGGAGAGGAGAGGAGAGGAAATTAAATGAAAGAGAATGACAGGGAAGGAAAGAGCACAAGAGGAAAGGAGAGGAAAGGAAAAGAAAGGAAATGGGATACAAGAAAAGGAGAGGAAAAAAAATTAAATGAAAGAGCATAAGAGAAATTCAAAGGAAAGAGGATAGGGGAAGAAATGAAAAAGAAGGAAAGATGATACAGGAAGAGGAAATGGAAGGAAATGAAAATAAACAAAAGAAAAGGAAAGAAAAGAGAGTACAAGCAGAAGAAAGGGACAGAAGGAGAGCAAAGAAAAGATGATACAAGGAGAGAAGAGGAGAGGAGAGAGGTAAGAAAAGACAAATAAAGAGAATTGGAGGAAAGGAAAGAGGACACTAGAAGAGAAGAGAGGGAATGAGATGAGAGGAGAGAGCATAAGAGGAAAGGACATGAAAGGAGGGGAGTTAAGTTAATGACAAAAGCAGCCACTGCAGTGTGGATAACAGCACTGTTGAAGAGGCTGTGTGGGAGTTGTCATGAGTGGACTGGGAACATGGGCATTGCCTGGTTTCTACACACACATCATAACACACGCTCTACATAGCAGCATCTCATACACACACTGACATACACACACCAACACACGCCTACACACCCATTGCCTGTATATGTAGGATCCTGTCGTAGATTCCATCGGAGAGCTCGATCACTGCTCTGCTCGCCTGGACCATCTGCAGACAGGGAAACATCTATTAGCATAAAACAATCACACACAGTTTTAGTGCACCATAAACCCATTACTAATTATGCTATTTTGTTTTTTTGTGCATAAATCACACAATTAAAGTGACTGTATGTAAGTTTTTACACATATAAACGTTTTTTAATTCTTTTTTATTGTCAATGTGTGAACAGGTTGTAACCTAACCTAAAAAATGAGAACTTCTGCGACTTTCTGGGTTTCCTCTATCAGCCTGTAGACTGCTTTTAATGTGAAGAATGCGGGTCGTTTATTCCGGGAAAATCCAACGGATGTGACGTCATGCACTGCCTTTATTTTCAGCTTCGCTACAGGACTAACAGTGTCCAACGATAGCTAACGCTCGGTTAGAAATGGAGTCCGCTAACGCCAACAAACGACCAGCCCCCACCACAACTCAGACTCCAACACAAACTCCACAGACGCACAAAAAAAAAAAAAAGTTATATCTAGTGAAGACCGTCTTGCAAAACAGGAATGTGACTGACGTCGAGGGGAAAACTAGGATCAACATCGACCGGGCCTTCAGTTCATGGAGGGACTTTATTTGGTAAGCTAACATTACTGCCAAACATGTGAAATATGTGGTGATATTGTGGTTTTAGCAGTCAATCACGTTCAGTCTCGTGTGTGTCGCCTCACTGTTTTTAACCGATGCAAGCTCGCGTCTACATAGTAAGAGCACAAGCGCGAGCAACAGGACACTGACTGTCGTTGACTTAATGGCCACAGGTGTCACTGTTGACAAGCAATTTCTGATTCTTACATAGAGCCCCTTTAAGCACACATACACTGTCTGTTTTACTGTCTGCTGTAAAAGAATACAATACACTACACATTAAATTGGTATAAATCACATGGCGGTTGAACATTTACGATTAAATAAAACACTGTTGTGATGTTTTGCATATGTTGGGTGGTTGTTAAAATTACTGAAATAGCCAATTGGATTTCACACTGTGGGCTTTTTTAGCATAAATTGCACAGTAGACACACACGCATGCAAGCATGTGAAGGAACCCACAGAGACTAATGTGACAGCTCTTTCAAAGTAATGACCACACACACACACACACATACACAGGAATATCATGAGTAGCTTCTGCCTGATTAATTCTGCACCTCATCTCACAAACCCTGCAGGGACGTGACCCCCTGTGGGAAAAAAAACACTGTTCTACAAATAAGGGATTAACCACAGTACATAAATTTGACCGGATCCAATTCAACAACACACACACATACACACACACAAACACACTCCTCCCTATTTCCTGTCTCTGTTGTTTACCTCTCCCTCCAGGCATCAGGATCGAGGTGTGGAATCCATTTAGCCGAATGACATTCAAATCTATGCTAATGGTATTCAGCAAGCTTTTTCAACCCTGATCCGCTTGGCTGGAAACGGAAGTGGCTAGACGTACACACACACACACACACATTCTTACTTACACACTAATGCACAAATAAACAGTCACAGGTCTACGTGGTCGCTAGTTGTATAGCGGTGACAAACAACCCTAGTTAAATTAAAGTGTCATGGTTTATACACCAAAACCTTAATCATAACTTAACAAGACTAGAAACAGATCCCATTTGTCTCCACTACAGCCTCACAATGCACACACATCACATTATGCTCACTGGACAGTATCTCTAAATTGGCAATTCATACTGGCTGTCCATCATCCTACCCAAGAGACTCCTGGGGAATATCTAATATGAAACACAGAACAAGTGCACTTTGAGTAAATATCAATTGAGAAAGTATTGCAGCAGCCAGACAGAGTAATGTTGTTTACCGCAGCAACACTTAAACATGGCAAGACAGGCTCGAGTGCTGGACCACAGCTGTACAGAAACCACATGTAGTGGCCAGCCACAGTCCAACAAGATTCAGAGGGAAAAAAGAGGAGGCGGGAACTGAGAGAGATGAATGAGTGAAAGCAAGGATGAAAAAAATGTTAACTACGGTAATTGTATTTATTTTACTCCCATGATACTTTGCCTCACAATAACCCGTCTGCTTCTGGTTGGCTACCTGAGGCTGGTGCTGCGTGCACATTAAAACAATGACGGGAAAAAGAAAGTAATTTATTTTCTCTCAATGAAAAACGTAGTATACTTATGACAAACTTTGTTTTAACGCATTAACGCAACTTGCGATTTATAGGTTGCAGCGGGCTCAGTTTTAAAGCTAGAGTGAAGATACTGGAGTCTAGAAACTAGAACACTTTAGGAATCCATGGGTACAAACCATGTCATACTAGCTTGTCGGGAAGGAGGCTGAATAATGCTTGAAACTTGCGCTAAATTGAATACTTGTAAATGAAAACTGGCATGGCCATTTTCAAAGGGGTCCCTTGACCTCTGACCTCAAGATATGTGAATGAAAATGGGTTCTATGGGTACCCACGAGTCTCCCCTTTACAGACATGCCCACTTTATGATAATCACATGCAGTTTGGGGCAAGTCATAGTCAAGTCGGCACACTGACACACTGACAGCTGTTGTTGCCTGTTGGGCTGCAGTTTGCCATGTTATGATGTGAGCATATTTTTTATGCTAAATGCAGTACCTGTGAGGGTTCCTGGACAATATTTGTCATTGTTTTGTGTTGTTAATTGATTTCCTATAATAAATATTTACATACATTTGCATAAAGCAGCATATTTGCCCACTTCCATGTTGATAAGAGTATTAAATACTTGACAAATCTCCTTTTAAGGTGCATTTTGAACAGATAAAAGATGTGTGATTAATTTGCGATTAATCGCGATTAAATATTTGAATCGATTGACAGCCCTAATTTACTCCCATGATACTTTGCCTCGTGGCTGTCTGCTTCTGACTGGCTACCTGAGGCTGGTGCTGCGTGCACACTGAAATCATGACGGGAAAAAGAAAGTAATTTTCTCTCAATGAAACCGTAGTCTCCTCGAAGCTCATGACAAACTGCCAAAATGCAGCAGTGAAACTTGGTGTTCCTCAGGCTGTAGTCTACTTAAACAAAGAGAAACAGTCATGACTGCAAGAGATGGAGACAGAAAACAAATGAGCACGGGGAAAGCGACTTTGAAACAGCTGAAGCCAGGTTTGAAACAGCTGTACTGTATTTTGAAACAGTCAATAAAATTTAGTATAATAGCGAGGCTGTCCGCTTCTTTACTTTATATCCATGTAATAAATATACAGATGGAAATTAGAAGGAAATCCACATGAGAAATAAAGAAAAAAATATTTTGGTTATAATAATCAGCCGTGATAGTGATCAATTTGACCCCGGACAGACATGATCACTATGAGAGGTTTCCACTGTTGAAACTAAGATATGAAATTGAGGACAGAAAGAAAGCCTGACATTGTATCCTTGTAGCCGAGCAACCTAAACCCACCCAAACATAATGATTCATCCCGACCAATTGACTATCGGCTGAGAGTTGAGTAACAGACCAATTGACCGCTCTGCTCCCGTTTCTCTCTCTCCCTCTTTCTCTCTTTGTATTTATTTCCACAGGGCGAGGCTCTGTTTATTTTTAGACATCATTGAATAAATTAAGTCCGTTAAATAACTTTCTCCTCGATCGATGAAAGTTTATTTGGGTGGAAATACACAGTGGATTCAGGCCAAGGTGAGGATGTCGCCGGTGTGTTTACGAGCCAGAACAAATGGTAATGTTGTCTGCTACATAACAATGAGAGCCCACTCTGGGTTTCAGAACATATTGGTTATAAAGGAAGCTTTTGTCTGGGAGGGGAGGTTTTCATTGTTAGGTCAAGTAGACAGGAGATGGGAGGTGCTTCACTGATTTGTGATCTGTGCTGCTTTTGTTTGTGCTTTCCTTCCTTTTTATGTATTTCAGAGATGTGAGACTCCTTCATCTGGTAGGAAAGCATATTAACTGTCAACTCTCTTCCTTCCTCACCAGCTCATAGGTGGAGACGACCCGGCGAAGGACGTCAGGCAGGGGCCCCTGGGGCTCCAGTGTGGGGTAGTGGTCCCGGAGGTCAAACAGTAGTAAAGGCGCCCCGTCTGGTCCCGACACCCTGGAGCCCAGAGCTAGCACGCACTGCATGAGGTTGGCCACCGCAGACACTCCACACAGCTCCCTGAACACTGCTACTGAGTTCTGTTGGAATAAAGAAGAGGACCGACAGTCAGATAACATCTGCAAATTTAAACACAAACAAAGTTTCACAATCTTATTTTTTCTTATTTCCTGACCCTGATGAGAAAAAACAGTTCTGAGATACAGAATGATATCAAAATTAAAAAATCCTCTCTCTCACACACACACATACACACACACACACACACACACACACACACACATACACAGGTAATCAAAAGCCACTCCTGCAACAGAGCTATTTGTCTTTTCATTCGACTATTGATTTGCTCTCCTGCAGCTGTGCTGTTGAAGTACTTCGTGGTGAAATAGAAGAAATCAAGAGATGTGGATGCCAACAGTCTCACCACACTGACTGAACAAAGAATTACTGTTTTTATTGCCCCAGGGTGACACAAGCACCCACACACCAAATTGCTACCTGGCTCATAAAGGTTAGCTCACCTTTTTTTTCAACAATTGCTGAAAATTCGACACTAGTAGCAGTCTTCCCTTTCCTTCGAAAAGTCCAGTGTTTTTTGACCCACCCATCCACCCCGACCTCCTCCCTACCCGGCATTTGCCGCTCTTTATAGTTCATGGTTCACGATTACATAAATTACACATTAATTGATTTTGTGGGATATACATACGAGTAGTAGTAGTGCATTACTTTTTGTAGGTATAGCTACAAACAGTGTATGAGAACAGCCTGCTCTTCCTCACCTGCATATTTTCCCTCAGGTCAGTGGCTTCTCTCAGCGGAGGAGCAGCCATCTTGAAGACCTCGTCCACAGCCCGGACGCCCAGGTCCCTCAGAGCCGTGTAGTCCCTCCCCTTGCGGGCCTTCCGCACAGACAGTCCCCGTTTGTGAGGCTTTCCCCCTCCCCTCCGATTGGTGAGGGCCACATGGACAAACAGCTTGGCGTGGGGAAGTTCCTCTCCTGTCAGAGACTGGAGTGGTACATGTCGGTAGCCCGGTTGAAGACACTCCAGGGGGATGGCGTACTGACCTGTGGTAGTAGGGCGATCGCATTTAATTTCAAAGCATTTCAAAGAAATGTGAAAACGTGCAGTAATAATACTTTAACAGTCTGATCCACTATTGTAAAAATTTAAACTATGAAATCGTTGTATTTGAGTCCATTTACAGTAACCCTTCTGACATCTGACCCTGACACCGACCTATGAACTCATCCCCTATGAAGTCGTCATCCAGCACCACAAAGCGAACCATGGCGAGCTCCGGCAGGTTGATCTGAAACTCAAAGCTCTCATCAAAGACGGGGTTGTCCCCATTCTGTGTCACCGTCCTGGTGCGGCGCTCTGTGCAGTCGGCTGGGATGCCGTGGATCTCAACGTACACGTAGGGGTCCACCACGTCCCCTTTGACCCCTGAACCCCTCGGCTTGGGCAGGTTCTGGCCGCTTATCACCTTGGAGAAGAAACATAATCATGAGTTTAGAGGATTATTCCAGTTTAATACAACTTCACATTTCTTGTGGTCTACGCACCTTCACATGGAGCAGCTGTGGAGACACGCCAGGCACCGTGTCTCTGGTGTCTGCACTGAAATAAGACACCTCCTGCCGCATGATGGCTGGCCGCAGAATGTAACCACAGTTCCCATTCTGCCGGAACCAGGCTGTGTTCAGGTCCATCATCAGTCCTGCTGTCTGAAAATTCATAGACACAATCTGGCAACCGCACTTCCACAGGTCCTGAGGGTTCATGTTGCTCGAGTCAATGCGCATGGGATTGGGGTACACCCGTGACAGGAAATGCTTGTTGTGATTGACAAAGTCGCCAGGGCTCTCGCCAGCGAGACGCACGGCCAGAGTCTCGTGAAAGGAGCACAGTTCCCAGGGGTTTTGGCATTTGGATGATGTTCGGAAGTCAATGAACTGGATTGAGCGGCAAAGAGTTACCAGGTCAGAGAGCTCCTTAAAGAGTTGGAAACGTTTAGGAAGAAGATGAAGAGGACTAGACTGAGCTGTGAAAGAGACACTTTTCTGCACCATCTCCTTCTCATTTCCTCCAGGCGCTGTCCCTCCACTGTTAGCTGCTTTCAGCCTTTGACACATCTCTGCCCCTTCGTCCTCTTCACTTACCTCCCCGTCTTCCCCATCAGGACCTGGACCCAACTTTTTACCCTTTAGTAGGATTCGATGCCTCAGGGCATGTGGCGATGGTAGGTATGACTGCCCTTCGTATGGGGGATCTGTGTATAACCTGTCCCCGAGTATCCTCATGAGATGTTGCCACATCACTTTCTGTTGTTGAAGTGAACAGTGGTTCTCAATGCATATAATTAATGGGTACTGCGAGGCCACAAACGCAAACCTTCCGATTGCTTCCAGCACACAACTCAGGGCCAGCGGTGGGGAGAGGCTGTGCCCCGTACACACCACCGGCTCCTCATCGGGACCGTCCCAGACGTCCACTTCCACACATCGACAGCCCATCTTGAGTGCGCGGATGTAGCCGGAGATGTCGGACGGACCTCGAAACTGGTCCTCGATGAGGTATGTGTTGTGGGAGGAGTTGATGTAGTAGTGAGACAAAGGCTGGGACATGTCCTGGCACACGGTGTCGTGCTCCCTGTCGAATAGGTGGCACTCTGCCGAGGTGAGGTAGCTGGTGAAGCCATCCAGTGACAGAAATCCCTGCTGCCGGCCCTCCTCCGATGGCTCGTGGGACTGGATGAGCTTCAGGCTCGTCTCCTCACTCACCTGGAGGACAGAGAGTGAGAGAAGGGAATTGAACAGGGGTGTAATGACATACAATGAGTAGGCTGGGATTGCATTTATGAACGTACACATGACTTGTTTTCTGCTATTCGTATGCATGATTAATTTATGTCACCCACTTGAGCCATGCCTTGCTCAGCCTCGAGGAACCTCATCAGGTCCTTGGTGTCCAGGAACTCCTTGTTGCTGGAGAACTGCACCAACAGAAAGTAGATCTCCGGACGTGTGCAAAAGTCATGGAAGACCTCGATGAACTCCTGCCTGGTGACTTGATTATTTCTTCCTATTGGTAGTTTGTTTTCGCCGTGATCTTTAACTCCAGATTCATTATCTAGAGTAAGCCCACACATCCTCTCCCTAACTCTTTGAAGCTCTTTAAACCTGTGCTCCACTTTGCCGCCACCCACCCCGGGGTTCACGCTCCGTATCAACTTCACAGCCAACGGCAAGCGGATCCCTTCATCGATGTCTTCCTGTCCGTCCGAGTCAGCGGCAGAGGAGAACAGCTGCTCCAGCCAGCCAAGACGAAGGCTGTCCTGACTGCTGGCGAGCATGTCCAGAGCATGTTTCCCATACTGCATCAGATACCTGGAGGAAGAATGAACAAAGCAGATGCAATAGGACAGAATATTTTTCCTTACAATGCTGCATCACAGGCATTTTCATTATCATCTCAGGTATTGTGCTGACACTCACATAAAATACAATAAGTGCAGCAGTAGAATCAGTTTAAAGTCAAATCACATTTCCTGTCATAGCCCTTCACCACAAGCACATCTCAAAGGACTACACAAAGAAATCTCCCTATTCACCACAATCCAATCAATACAGGAGGAAAAGCAATGCCTAAGACACGAGATATCATAAAGGACCTAACTAAATTAGCTAGATTAGACTTCGTTCAACCACAAATTAAATCTCTGTCATTATTTGCTCATCTTCGTGTCAGTCAGAACTCCAGTGAAGGATGTATGTCTACAAAACACACAAGAACAAGTGAGTTGTGATTTTGGGCTATATGAATTAGGGGTGTTGCGATATACCGGTATTCACGATAAATAATCCAGTGCTTCTTAAAATCATTAGTTTCTTTCCGTTGTCGCTTTTGTCAGTTCATCTGATTGCCTTTTCACTATCCATTAGTGTAATTGTTTTTTTTGGAACGCTTTTGTACAGTTATGGTTACACACTCTCTCTCCACCTCCCTACACTTGTATTTTAAGTGTAACTCATTTGACAAAAAAGAGACAAAACGCACAAAAAGCAAAGTTAAAGATGAATTTGGCCGATTCAAATTCATAATGATTTTTAGATATCGCAATAATATGGTTATCATGAAAGCCCTAATATGAATAAAACTGACTAATGCTCGACTTAAGTGAAAAAAGCAGCCTTCTCATTCATTTTATTTGATTAGTTCATCAAAAAAGTTTAACCTGGCTCATCATACATTTCAATTTATGGGTGAACTAGTCCTTCCTCCACCAAAACATCAACAATAGCTTGACCTAGAGTGCTTTATAGAACAGAGAAAGAAATGTGGGAATACTGACAGTTAGCCATTATATTTCATTGTACTGCTGATTAAATGTTTAGGAGCTCTGAAGATAAGAAGATTCTTCACCTATAAAATGTGTATGGTGTGTTTCTGGTATATATTACATTACAGGTGTACAATGTCAGACTGTTCTTGGTTGTGTCATACCTCAGGCCAGTCACCCAAATGTTAGCCACTTCAGCAGAGTTTGCCACCAGGTCCAAGCTTTCATACATCTCTCCATATACGATGGAGAACGCACAGTCCTCTGAAATCTGCTCATAAACGCCGCTGGTGCGGAAGGTTTCTGTGTTACGACCTGTCCGTACCTAGGATGTGAGACCACAAGTGATGCAAAAAGCCACATTAGATGTAATAAAAACAAATCAACTGTTGTCTTCCATATGGTTCAGGGTTGTATATATTTCCTTTGCCTTAATCTAAAGGTATCCGTGAGATCATTCATAAAGTGAGGGAGGGTTGATTTAGGGTGCTTTCACAAGCTGAAGTCCGTTTGGCTAGTCTGAATCAGAGTGAAATTGATACTATTGGTTTGTATTCTATTTAGTCTGGTTCAGTTTCACAGTGCACAAATTAAAGCCGACCAAATAAAAAAAAGATATTTACTGAGGGGCGTGTACGAAGGAGCGAATTTATCTTTTTCGTCTCAAGAGATGGCACTTCTATGCATGTAATCGCAGACTTTGAATATTGCCGTTGAAGTGTTTTCACTTTGACTCGGCACTGATCTATTTTTGTGGATTTTATTTAGCGGTTCTGTATGTTCTCTTCGGCCCAGATGTCAAGCAAACATCGGACTTCTGCAGAAATCTAGGTCAGTCCTCTCCCACTCATGTTAACCTGTTGTTTACCTGTGTCCATCTTAACAAATGCCCACACAGGCAGCCTGCGTTTTGGTTCGCTTGGAAACGGTCCGAGACCACCACTTTGTCCGCACCAGAGTATGATTACTGCGTTCACAACCACCCAAACGAATCGCACCAGATTTCAATTAAAACAGACTAAATGTTGGCCTGTGAAAGCACCCTTAGACAGTTTTTTCTCTGGACACTGACCTCTCGTATGGATGCCAGGGAGATGCGGGCTTTGTCTGACTCCTTCTTGGACGGCTCCCAGCATAGAGCCTGGAGGCCTGCATCCAGCAGGTAGTAACGCTGGTAAACACGTGAGTTGGTTCGGATTTTCTTCAACTCAATCCCCTCAACCTGGAAGCAAGATATGGATGAAGTTGTCAAACACTGGCTTTCAGCGTAGAGCTCACTCCCATTTCACTTCTGAACAAGCTCTCTTGAGTGTTTGACAGACTCAAAAGCCTGTGATCTAACAGAAGCCCTTGATGCATGCACTGCACATTAAATATTTCATGCACAGATATGTAAAATGTATATTCTATATGAAGGGTTACACTGTGGCTGCTGACCCACCATGGAGTGGATGCAGTCTGCAGCACTGCTGATCTTCTTCTCAGACAGGCTGCTGCTGAAGGACACCGTCTTCTTCCTATCCCGACTGGCACGTGACCCATCCTGATGAGGAGGGAGGGGAGGAAGGATGAAAGGACGGCGCAGATGAAGAGAGGAGGAGGAGGGAGGGGGGAGCAATAAGAAGAAGACAAATGAGTTGACAGAGAGAGACAGACAGACAGTTATCCCTCTGAAGAGTATTCTTTGCTTGGGCATGACGAACATTTTTTTCCCATCCAGAATGGATCTCAAAGGATTAAAAGGCATGTCAGTTTATATAACCATACATGAACACAGATTATTTGGTCTACTACATAGAGCCGCCTCCTTCCAATCTGTTATTGTTTTTCCTGATGCTAAAAGCCTTTGCTTGCCCTTCACCATTACACCATTAATCATACCTGACCAGACAGAGGCAGCAGGCAGCAGCATTTTAATTCTGCCCCTCCGCAACGACACTGGCAGACCCAATCAGGTTATCTGAGCTCACCATCGCAGCTCATCCATCTGATTTATTGACCGATCAGATAACACCCCCACAGAGAACAGATAAGAGCATATACGTGGGCGAAGTTATTCAATTATGGATATATTAGAGTCCTGATGAAATCCAATCAAAGATTTAATTGAAGCTAATCTAAGGCAGGATAAGCCGGATGATATAACTGTAGTTGATTCAATCCTAAAGAGAGTGATTGAAGACGCAAAATTATGCTTTTGAAACGATACCCTGCCTAAATATACTCCCGCGGGATCCCAATCCTAATGGGGTCCTCTAAAGCAGAGCGCTGCAGACACACACTGCCCTGCTGTCGCACATCGACGCAACTCACGGCTCGTATTAAAATACTGGCATTCTTAAAGTACCAGTACTAATAAAATGGGGTATCGTACCGTTTTTAACGGCAGGGTATCACGATACATTTCTAGTATCGGTATACCGTGCAACACTAGTACAGACAGAGTGTGCACAGACAGGCAGGCAGGCAGGTATGTAGCCCGTCCAATCATTTTATTTATTCTTATAATATTATAAATGATTGGACGGGCTTATTACTGTTCTGCGACAGCCACAAATACCAGAATTTTTTTTCTTTTCTTTTGTAGGACCATTTGATTTATTGATTTCTGTTGGGATGTAATGAGAGTTTAAACAAATAACAAAAAATGAAAATAGAAAATAGTGAAAATGCTTTCAGGAAGCTGTTTTTCTTTTGAAATAGTGAATAAATCAAAGCAAAATGTAGTAAAATACAGTAAGTGCACATATTTTTGTCAGTGGAAGACCAAATCCAGCAGCCTGTTGCTGTGTGGCTAACAAATGAAGCTCTAGCGTAAGTAAGTTCAGTCAGGAAGACTATTTTTTTTTTGCAAGTGTTTTATTTCTCATATATCCTGCCAGTCACTCCTCTCATGCATGCTCACTCATAATTTCCTTGCTGTCATTGTTTGTGGTTGTCTTCATGTTATCAGCTGTTCATCAGCCGGTCACATCTATCCAATAGCACAGCGACACACCTACATTGTTGCCTGCCTCTTTTTAAAATATGAGTCTCTCTCTGCTTTTATGTTCATACTGCTGTTATGGGCACCACCTACACCTCCCCGTCACTGCCCAGTCTTCATCAGCTTCATCATTTCATCAGCCCACCAGTCTCACCACCAATATCTGGACTCCATGGTGGGATTCATCTTACTGCTTACTTCAAATCTCACTCTAGAGTCTAAATGCCAAAGACTTTCTGTCAAGACTTTACTATCACATATAATCTGTTATAATAAACAATTATCTTTACTTCATTCACTCGTTAAACCTAAATTGGTTTTGAGTATTTAAGAAGTCCAAATTGATCAGCAGTTGACCAATCATAATGAACATCTGTGAATACTACTAATCAGCGGCTGATTATCAAATATACTCATCAGCATAACTCTCCATTGATCCACGTGCTCTCATATGAACTCTTATTTGATTTTATTCAAATAAGAGTTCATATGAGAGCACTTGGATCTTTGATGAGAGGAGAGGAGGGCTCTCCTCTCATATGAAAGAAATCTGGGGATATGAAAGGCAAAGAGAGATAAGAGAAAGAAAGAGGAAAAAAGCTGCGTTTCATCTAAAGAATATGAATGAACACGTGAGAAAGGGGAAGCATAATTCACAGAGGATGAAAAGGTTTCCCTCAGAGGGAGGGGAGGGCACCAAACCATCGCAAATCCTCATAAAATCACCTCATTAGGATGGAGAAGTGTTTCCAATGGCGACAAGTTTTTTTGAACCGGCGTGGCGAGGAAGTGAGGCGGCGCTCTAAAAATATCCCTGGTGCCTTGGGGTGTGATTGTGCGAGTGAGAGGGGACATGGACAGTAAGTCTTCCTTCAAGACCGACCTTTTAATCTTAGGCTACATCCACACTAATACGTTATCATGGACGGGCAGAAACGTTGACCTTAAAAAACGTTAACCTTAAAAAACGTTGACCTTAAAAAACGTTGACCCAGACACCCACGTCCGCTTCTTGATTGGGTCTTATCAGTCATGACATGTCCTTCCCTGATTCGTCACGACCCATCACGTGAACCTTTTCCGGGAGAAAACAAACAACATCTGTTGTGTTTTCCCCCGCGTTGAACGGCTTATATTCGTGTGTTACTTTCAGTAACAGCTACACCTTGTCGTCGGTTCAAGCAAAGAAATCTCTGGTCTTACTTTTCGCCATTGCAGTTACATGCAGTTAGATTGCAGTTAGTTAGTTAAAAATGGATTCACCTATGTATCGCAATTTTTGTTTTGTTTTTTACGATTTTGAAAGTGATTTTTTGAATGGCAGAATCGATTTATTTCCTTCATTTGAGTCTATGCAGAGGTAGAAGGAAGTTATCGCTTTTATTGTTGTAGTCTGAGTAACGTGACATCATATCCGTTCCGTATCCGTCAACGAAAACAAACCGCAGCCGGCCGCAGCGAGCCGCAATGATAAAGTAGAAAACAGCGGAGGGTCCGCATGGATACGACCTGCACCCTCACATTTTAAATTAAAAAGAAAATACTACTAATTTGTGAGGGAAATGTCTTTGTTCTTTAATTTTTGGGTTGCTGGAAAAAAAAACTTCAGGATATCTCTGACTACATACTGTATATGCTGAAAATCAAACATTTTTACTGTATTAGTTTAGATGTTTTCCAAAGTTAAAGTCCCTAGAAGTGTATGAATTAACTTTTTCCCATGGTCTAGTGTTAAAAAAGTTAACAAAAATCTCAATAAATCATAATATCTAATCGCAATACTTGTAGAATCGCAATACTTAAAAATCCCAATACATATCGCATCGGCACCCAAGTATCGTGATAGTATGGAACCGGGAGATAGGTGTACGTCTCAGCCCTAATTGCTGTACTTCCTTCGTCTGGACGTAGATCGTTTTGGTAAAACGTATTAGTGTGGATGTAGCATAGTCTTTCCTTCAAGACCCACCTTTTAATCTTACTCTGAAAACTGCAGTTCAATTTTAGCCCCTAAAAAAGATATTAACTTGGAATTGAGCTAATTGATTTTGTGTTCTCATTAAAGAGCTGCCCCCTCTGGAGTGCTTCAGCAATACCTCTAAATATAACCTCAAATTGGAAGACTCAGATGCAACTCCACCACACCAGCTGCATTTAGTTTGAAAACAGCACTGAATTTGAATCTGAAAGCTTGTGGGAAATTCCCCAGTGACGCAGAATGAGGCGCAGAGCCAACAATTATTGACTTAACTCACAAATACAGACACATGCAGCTTCACACTGGAGAGTACAGCACCACCCTAATCAGTCACACTCTCTCCTCCCTTTCATGCCGTGTGGTGACAGGCACAGGAGATTTAATGTTAGTTTCAATCTATACCTCTTCCTCTGTGTGGGTGACATCAGTGGTAATAGTCCCTGTGTGGCTGTACCAGCACCGATCGCAGCGCATACCAGTTAGGAAACTCCACATAAATAACATGCTCTCCAGAGACATACATGCACTATGTGACCTGTAACAAATACGCCTTAAATTAATAGACAAGCTATGGACTAAAATCATATGGAAGCAATGGATACCTTCCCTTAAAAATCAATAAACCTCATATGGTGTGTGCCTGTCACAAGCGGTGTCTGCAGCAGGGGGAACACCAGGATCCTCCCAGTGGCCTGTTCAACAGTTAGGATTCAATTATCTCATGTGTGGAGGCTGTCCTGGCCACTCACCTCTGTTAACCTACCAAATAAATTACTGATAGAGGGAGAGACACAACCAAACAACACTGACGTCACTGTGGACCCTGAATGAATTATCCTGACAAGATAAAACTAGAGGGCACAGATTAACCCGCACGTAGATAAACACATGAATAAAATACAAAGGTAAATTCATTGATTTTTCTAAGCTAAAAAGGCACACACTGTCTAACCAGATTAGAGTGCACACACATAGCAAGACAAAACAAGTACAGCCTCTATATGCTGATAAAACAAAAAAAATCCATTTTACTTTAATCTCTGTTAGAAGTTACTGTATGTCTCCGCCACAAAGGCCCTATTTTGTGTTTCTGACAAGAGAGGAAGATGAGTCTCCAAAACCACCACTGCGCTTCAAAACAGGAAGCCGCCTGTCAGCTCGTCACAGAGAGCTTCCTGTGGCTCCACTGAGAGACAAGTGAAGCGACAACACAGAGGACAAAGAAAGAGAGAAAAGAAAGAAAGAATTCGGGCAGATGTCATTGCGTGAAAACTAGTGGTGTAAGAAAATATCAAAAATATCGAGTATCACGATATTATGTTTTGTGATACTGTATTGATTCTCAAAAATACTGTATTGATTTTTAATTAATAGTAAACATGCAAAGATTAACTTATTCTATACTTTATTTAATTTGTAAAGAGATGCACCCTCTCAGTGTATGTGCCAACTCAAAGTAGTGCTATGATGTTGATGTTACAGGGACTGTGATAAATGCAAATGCAGATCACACTGTTCTGATTGCATAAAAGAAGTCTACTTTTTTTTACTTTGATTTTATGCATATGGTGGTGTGTGTTTTATACTATGACAGTTTTCCTAAAATTAGGTTTTAAAATTTGCAATATCTTGCCTTGCTTAGAGAAACATAATATATTGAATCCGAACCCCTGTATCATGATATTTATCTTACTGCCAGATTCTTGCAAATACACAGCCCAAGTGAAAATCTCATTACTCCCAATTCTAATTATTAATAGAGTAGTTGTTATTATTTAGGTTTGATGCATTAACACAATTGATCTTTCAGAGATCAATTTTGAAGCTAGAGTGATGATACTGGTATTATGAAACTAGAAAAACCTAAGGAATCCATTGGTACCAACCATGTCATACTAGTTTGTCAAAAAAAGTTTAAATAACACTCCAAACTTACGTTAAGTTTTGGCAAGGAAAAACTGGCGTGGCCATTTTCAAAGGGGTCCCTTGACCTCTGACCTCAAGATATGTGAATGAAAACGGGTTCTATGGGTACCCACGAGTCTCCCCTTTACAGACATGCCCACTTTATGATAATCACATGCAGTTTTGGGCAAGTCATACTCAAGTCAGCACACTGACACACTGACAGCTGTTGTTGCCTGTTGGGCTTGAGTTTGCCATGTTATGATTTGAGCATATTTTTTTATGCTAAATGCAGTACCTGTAAGGGTTTCTGGACAATATTTGTAATTGTTTTGTGTTGTTAATTGATTTCCAATAATAAATATATACATACATTTGCATAAAGCAAGTATATTTGTCCACTCCCATGCTGATAAGAGTATTAAGAGTATTTAATACAAATCTCCCTTTAAGGTACATTTTGAACAGATAAAAAATGTGCAATTAATTTGCGATTAATCACGATTCAATATTTTAATCCATTGACAGCCCTAATTTTATTAAATATTAATTCCATATTTAATTTATTGTATTATTATTATTATTATTATTATTATTATTATTGTTATTATTATTAATCAGAACCTTTGCTATAACATCAGCCGTATTTCAAAGAGGTTAAGTAATTGTTTTTCATCTACCCGCTTTTATCTGTCGGAAATACATAAAAGATTACTGTGAATAAATTTGGAAAATTACGCAGTGCTATGAGATTACTGTTGTCCCTGATAGGACATCTAGACTGATTGGACTGTACTAGGGACAGATGGACGGATGAAGGGCGAGAGAAATAGGGGCGACTGTGTGGCCAAGCAGATTAGATGCAGGACCCACAAGATGACAGAGAGACATCACAGGAAGTTGAAACTTGAAAAGAGGACACAGATTAACCCAAAATAAGATGAGCTAGAGGACGGATGGAGAGAAATAAATAAAGAAGTTCTTTGGCAGATTACTTTCTATCTTTATGCACACAGTCACAGAGCCTCTGCCCGCAGTGTTTGCCTGTAGGCACCAGCAAGGCCATCATTAGCCAGCTTACATGCGTGCATGGTATGATGTATTGGAGTGTATGTGTGTATGGATGCAACAAGCTTAATTGCAGCATCTCCCAGTCAGCAGAATGGAGATGTAGCTCATTAGTGGGTGTCGTCTTTGATCCACTAATTAAGACAGACAGAAAATCAGAGCAAGAGCGATGGTTGTTAGGTGAGACAATGTGAGGAATAGAGGAGTGAGAACTGTCAGGGAGGCAGAGCTTTCTTCCCTGTGGCCTTGTGTGTTTGACGGCAGATGATGGATGATTAACGGCATGGTTTATTCCAGTGCCTCTCACCCCTGTAGGGGGGGGTTAGGAGGTGATTTACTGGGAATCGTGAGATGATGTATGGAACATGCAAGAAAGTCCTTCAAAAAGAGAGTAAGGGACTCGACTATCAAGATTTAATATTTAATGTAGAGACATGGGGAGATTTGTTTTGGGGTTTATTTAGGGGTGGGCGATATATCAAATATACTCAATGTATTACGGCTTGTTCTACGCGGAATGTAGTAAATGACTAAATCGCGAATATAAAGTACAAATATTAAATGTCACGTCATGTTTTTAAGCCGCCGGCACAAGACCCGCTTAGGCGTTTAGATACAATGAGCCGTCAGTGCCACCGACAGCGGGAGAAAACCGGGTCAATTGTCCTGGATGTAGATGAGGATATTAACTTGATTTTTGCCATTTTGAGCACAAGCATTGACGCTGGCAGTTATGTGGCGCGATAGACAGACGCTCGCATCCGGTTAGGACATAGTGTAACAATAAAGCTTATTTATATAGCACTAAAATCTGGATAAATTAAGTTATATATATATATATATAGTATATATTTTATTTATAAATATTAATACTAATGAATTAATATCGCCCACCCTAGGTTTATTTATGTTACATAGCCATTACTTAAGATGAACACTCACATCAGGGTGCCAGCAGCCAGTAGTATGTGTGTGCATATATTTCTTATCATCACATTACACCACAGAATAATCACTCTTGATTGGCTGGCAGGTGTCCATCAGAGCTGTATAGGAGAACATAGTTCCAATCAACCACACCGCTCTGAATCACTACACAAGGCCATTACACTGCAGGTAACCATAGCAACAACACTGATGCTTCATGCCATGTACCAGTTCACTCTTACTGATGAAACTGACTTAAATGTGGCTTAATCAGGCCACATAGTCGCACACGTGTGTGACTGCAATAGAACAAAGGACATCAGGGTCAAATAGGGCAGAACAGGAAGCACTTTGTGGTCAAGTCATGTATGGGAATACTGTTCAACAGAAAATGTGGTGAGCGTTCACAGTAACACAACTGCTCAGTCTGACTATAAACCACTGCCCTTGTGGCAAGTAGAGCTGCAGATGCTCTTTTGCGCCTCAAACCTTTGAAGTCCCATGTGCGCTCAAGCACACAGACACTATCAAACACACACACACTCCACACAAAATGAAACACGGTTAAAAGGTTGACTTGAAAAGGTCATCTTGTCAGAGATCTAACCACGATTTCATCTGACGAACGTCACAGATGCATTTACTGAAGATAGGAGGACCACTAAAACCAAGAACGGGCGGTCGGAGCCTTGAGTTGGACATCAATGATCAAAGTACCGAGCGGAGTTTTCACAAGCCTCACTGATGGCTTGAGGTGAGGCAAACCGGCGCAAACTCACACACACACGCATGGCTGGATGTATATTATGAATGTTAAGTGCATATGTGGAGCGACTCAATCACCAGAGGAGCTCAGAGTAGCAGCATGTCCTGTGGCTCCATCACAATCAGCGAGAAGGTTCATCCACTCCCTGTGCTGCGCAGGGGTCATGCTTATGCAGGCTGACGTGGTTTAAAGCAGGCTAAAGATGTTGATTTGAACTGCAGGAGGTGCTCAGGGCTGCTCTGACTCAAACAACTACCGTCCCCAGCTGTGTGTGCTAACGCCGCTGGCTAAGGCTGCTCCCTCAGTCTAAAAAACACACACACAAAGATATCCGAAATGCACATACACACACACCCACATCACACATGAATACTAATGAAGGTAAATACACATACGTATACATTTACTATTTGAATAGAAGCACACACACACTTGTGTAAACACACTCACAATATGCTGTCCAGTAAAAAACCAAACATGTCTAAAAATTTGATGAAAGTTAAAGGAAATTCAAACATTTTGGGAAATACACTTTTTTTTTGCTGAGTTAGATGAGAAGATCAATACCACTCTCACATATGTCAGTTAGATATGATGCTAGAGCCAACAGAGGGTTAGATTAGAATGGTTCTAAAGATTATCTTTCCAGATATTCCTACTCCACTACTTCCACCGCCCACGCCCAGACCACGCCCATCTTTGAACTCGTTGCCCTCATTTTGATCTCAACGACACACCTGTAAAGTTTCATGACTGGCATCTTACACTGTTGTGTTGCTATCGCAGTGACGAAATCTGTCCACCGACAGAAATTAAAACACCTGGCAAAGTACTCAGAACCTCCTCTGTGGTAGTTCCTGCTACAGAAGGTGTCTCCAGGACCACATTTTGACACGATGACTCACACACAGACTCACAAGGTGAAAACAATACAAGCGTCACTGTCGCAGCTGGGAATGACACATAAAGCACAATTATTGAAACTGACAGTCAGAGAGCAAAACCTCAGCTCAAGTCTCCAAAATCTAAACACATTTTCTGCTCAGTTTGCACCCAATTTGCAAGTCGACATGGCACTTTTTTCCAACAACCTGCACAAGGTTCTCTACATAAGACACAGGTATCTGAGATAAAGTCACATGTTTGCAATTTCAAACCACTGCCATTCAAAATGCCACACCCATACACCAATGGGCCAACAAACAAACCCACCGGGCCAGACAACTAATTGCTTGATTGTTGACTCAACAATCAGGATTCAAGCGCTATAAATAGACCACAGGTGAATTACCTGTTTACAACAACAATGGAAGCCAACAAACAGTAGCAGTGACGGGTCTGTTTTCAAAAACGTGTTTTAACAATTGAAAAAAACTGTAATTCATGCTTTGTTTTTGTCACCACAGATGTTTTTGCTGTGTTTATGTACTATGTTCTATTTCATTTCCGATCAGTGCAAAATGCAACCTTTGGAAATGCATTGATGTATTGACTGATTTTTAATAGAGAGAAATAAATATTTTCATCAGTGTGCAGTACTGGTCTTAAAGGAGCAGTGTGTGGCGGTATCTAGCAGTTTAGCAGATTTCAACCAACTGAAGCCTCTCCCGTGTGCCAAGCGTGTAGTACTATGGTGTACTACGGTGTCTGACGCGAAAATGCAAATGGCCCTCTCTAGAGCTGGTTGTTGTAAGGGTAGAGTGCTTAGAGTGTGTGTGTGTGTGTGTGTGTTCGTGGGAGAGAGTGGCAGCGACGGCAGCGAGTAACGTTATCGACTCCAGCCAAGCAGGAAAAGTTAACAGGGTTTGGTTTGTCCGTTCTGGGCTACTATAGAAACATGGCGGTGCAACATGGCGGACTGTGTGGAGAGGACCCGCTCCCTATGTAGACATAAACGACTCATTCTAAGGTAACAAAAACACAATGATTCTTAGTTCCAGGTGATTATACACCAAAGAAAACATAGTTATTAATATTATATTCCATTTCTGCCAATAGATCTAGGCTTGCCGCGGTAGTCTGTGTTACCGGTGTTACACAGTGGTCGGGCACACACCGATTACATTACTTACCCACCGCCAGCCACCGTCGTTTTGCTTTTTTTTACAGAAATAAAACCCCATTTTGTTAATTTTTGCGTATCAGCGCTGTGTTATCAATAGATAGTCGGATGACGGACTCTACTAACTTAAAATGAAAGTGTCTGCTCCATACGGAGTCTCAGCACAGAGTAGCAGGTGTCATATTTCACACACACGGGATGAGAGAGAGTTGTCAGATAAGACGTTGGTGGAGAATTTGGTGTCGAAGCGAAAAGCAAAAGCGCCTATTCGGCAATATTTCAGATTTAAATCCAATAGCATAAGGGAACCATAACATTAATGAGATAATCGCCATGAGGAGGACAGAGCAGTTAGAGCCGGTGTTCGCGGTGGAGCGGCGGCGGAGCTGCGTGCCGGGTGGAAACCTGCGGCTCCGCAGCGAAAGCCGGATCGCAGAGGTCAGACACACAGCCACCCGACATTAAAGACCAGAGTACGCGCGCTACTCATATTGACCGTCATCTTTTCTTGTAAAATGTCCGGTGTGATCGGTAACACCGGTGTTGTCACAAGTTTATTCACCGGTGGGAAAATTTCCTCACCGTCACATCCCTAAATAGATCCCCCTAAATGTTACACACCGGTCCTTTAAGTGTTTCATTTTGCAAAAGATCTGAGGTGTTCTGCTACTTGCATGTGTAATTGTGTAGTGTTTTTACAAAATTAGCGTAAAATAAACTGTAAAATGCATTGATTTTCTTGGTGAATGAAAAGCAGAGATTTCAGAGATATATGTTTTTTTGTAGTACACCTATGTGCCCACAGACACTCTCTCTTTCACACACACACACACACAACCATGTATCCCTGAGTCTCATAGTGTATGTTGGCATGAGTAATGAAAGAGCTGGAAGCAGATATTTGTTGTGCCTAGCTGTGTTTTACTAGAAGGCAGGTCTGTGCAAGTGTGTGTGTGTTTGAATGTGTGTGTGCGCCTGAAACTAAGAGAGCGAGACAAAAGAGAGCGTCTGATTATCTACATCGAGATGAACTTGGAACAGACACAAACTGAGTGGGCACATGATTCTGCAGCTCCTTCACGCACACGAGAGCGAGACGGAATAAAAGAGAGGACAGCAGACAGCATGAAGAACATACTAATGAAATACAATTAAGGGTACTCTCATTACCTCAGCCGAAGCGAACGGGAACACACACACACACACACACACACACACACACACACACTGGACATAAGCGGTCTGGAATGTCAAGTTTCCTGTTTATCTGCCCACATACCGTCCGCCCCCCCCCAAGACTCCTATTGTGTGTAATCCTGAGTTTAGCCATAGGGGTAGTTTGGGAAACAACACACTGTTGTGTTGACAGTTGGATTCATAACTCCTGAGCTACATCTATCTAAAGCCTCAGGTGTCTCAAAACACAAGCACATTTATGGAGAAAGCACAAGCGTATGTGCACTGCTGTGCTGGACGGTTTGTTGATCGCTGCACGTTCTCAGCATTAAATGTGCCCACTGAACACGAACCTGACAAATACATCGCCATACCACAAATGCACGCTTCAATACACGGGATGCGGGGTTTTTCCCACGCTGACCTGCGTTACTACTCTTTGAAGTGCAGGTGAGATCCAGGACTTATTTAACGCCATATCTCACCCAGCAGGAGATCTTCACTGAAGCAAACAGAGTGTTTTTAAATCCTCCGTGTCAGGCTGGCTGCAATACAGACAAGAGCAGGCCTGCTGTGTGTGGGCAGCCAAGGAGGTGAGAAACATTTGTTGTGTGTGTGTGTGTGTGTGTGAGGGAGAAAGTTACGTGTCATCACCAACTGCTCATGACTTAATAGCAATATTGCAACATGAACCTTTGCAAGGAAATTGGCCAACTGGCCCGGCTTCCTGTCTTGCAGAGTGAGGGAGCCAATCAGATGCAGATGAAGCCATGTTGGAATAATCATGTCTTTACAGGCAGCAGCTCTGGAGACAAGCAGCAACTAGAGATCAATACAAGACCTCAATACAAGCTCCTACGCGCTGTACTGTATGTGCTGTTCCGTGGTCTGCTCCCGGATTTCACACCAGGCCAACATGGCAGCTCGTTTGGAGACTTTCTCTTCTATTATGAAAATAGTTCAACAAAATGTGTTTCTGAAAGCATTTGAGGTGAGAAATAAAGCATGCAGCTGCTGATTCGGTCTTTGTTTTAGACCGACAGCGGTTAGTTTAAATGTTTTTCAGGAGTTTCCAGAGGCGGCGAGTCACCATTCGCAATGGTTTATGGGATGAGGAATTCCTTAACTCTGAAAAATAATTATGTTTTTTTCATTTACCAATGTTTTTTTTGCTCCGAATCAAATGTTTTATGGTCACGATTCATCTCGTAGAGGTTGGATTAGTTCCATACTTAAAACTCTTCATATAAGGATTTTTTGAAACGTCAATGAAGTAAATTAATGGGAAATTCACTTTGAAACATTGAAAAAGTGGGCGGTCAATGTTGAGCTCTATATGAGACATATGACAGAATTATACTTTATACTGTTTGGAGTCCTGTGAGGTCAGTAGTGGAGGCCTGGGGTCTAAATGTTTGGCAGGCAGCATTTATATTCACTAGGACTGTCCTCGACCAAAGACATTCATAGTCGACTAACGCTCACATGATTTTGTCGACTAATCGATAAGTTGATTTAATCGACAGATCTGTAAAACTGAGTTTCTCCACCAAGAATCACATAAATGCACCACTTTGAATCTTTCTAAATCTGTTTACTAGAGGTGTGCTCATAAGTTTCTTGAAAAACGTAAACGCTCTGGTGACATGGTATTCACATGATAACGCCAGTGACCCAAGCATCCCACATATAATCACAGGTAATATTACATGTATATTACGAAAAACACATACAGTATATACATAATATATACAACAATATATGCGAAAATGCATATACAAACATTTATCAATCAATAATATAGGTAAGTACCTCACAGCTCATAAGAATAACATCAAGCCCCATGGCTGTGATACTTTCTACACACATGAGCCCATGGATAGAAAACCTTCTACGTTTTTCATTCGGTCAGTCTTCTACTGGTCCAGCACCAGCTTACTACGGTTTTGGATGTGCGCGACCACTTTACATTGTTTCTCATAAGTTTCTTGGAACTCATTCAGCATAAAAAAAAATACAAAATGATTAAGACAAAGACCACTAATCGACTAAGAGGGGGCAGGCCCAATACTCACTTTCATCCTATATGATGTGCATCTTGAAGCACAAAATACTTCTACTCATCCATCAAAATTTCTTCAACAGCACTGAAACTTGAGGGAGATGAGGTGACTGATCATTCTGCTATTTGACACAGACGGAGAGGCCGCTGACAGGAAGCAGAGTCACAGTGTATTAAGTTAATACTATCAACTGTTTAGGTTTGTTTCAGGTTGCAGGTAGATTATATCATTATTATCATGTTGGGGGTGAGCTCTGTGTGTGTGTGTTAAGTTACCTATATGCACAACTATTATAGGGACTTTATTGTATTTATTTCCAATATCACAAGAACTTCTGCCTATAGAGAGGAAATAATGCTTTCAGAATCAAACATACATCCAGCTATACGAATGATCATATAAACGTTAAAAAATGTTCATAGTGTGTGAGAAAGGAATCGTTTATAAAGTGCACATTAAAGCACAAATGTCATATTAAATCACTCTATTTCCTCATTCACAACATCTCTTACTAAAAGGCAGGAAAAGGGTATTCAATATAGGCTCTATATACCTACACAAATATACTATGAACTGTGCTTATCTTTGATCTTTGACTCCATGGCATCAGCATTACATTCTTGCAGGGGCTTGTAGTGTCTGTGTGTAATTCAACCATATCCTACTTTATCATATCTTCATATCTTCGATTCCATAGAAGATTGCTCAGGTTTGAGGTCTACTTGCAACAGTTTGCATGCACAACTATTATAGGGACTTTATTGGATTTGTTACACTCCATGGCACCAACATTACATTCATGCAGGGTCTTGTAGTGTTTGTGAGTAATTGAACCACATCCTACTTTATCATATCTTTATATTTTCTATGGAATCATTGCTCAGGTTTGAGGTCAGTTTTTGCATGCACATTTTATTTTAAAGTGTTTCCTCTTTATATTTCAAAGCCGTATTTCTGATGGAAATATGGTGGCCTACCTTGATCAGACTGCTGCGTCGAGGGATTGGTCTGGAGGCTGAATCTGAATCCCACGTCGGTGACTCGCAGCCGGGCTCGTTTTGGACCCTCTTCACGGTGTCTGACACGCTGCAGTTCCCGTTTGACACCGGCTCTCCTCGGTGCGTCTCCAGGCTCTTTCCTGCGGCTCCTCCTGACGCAGCTTTCCAGCCAGCAACCGGTGCGCTACCGACGGTCTTTTTCTCTCCAAATTCAGCCATGGATGGATGGATGGTGACACTTTTTTTTTTGTGTTAGGGGTTTTCTCAGCAGATCTCTTGAGGCTGCAACAGCGCTGCACAACGCGGATACAGGCGTGCCATCGTGTGAAAGTGAACGATAGGCGACCAGAGGAAACTTCTCTCTCTCTCTCTCTCTTCCTCCTGCACACACACACACATACACACACACACACACTGACAGGAGGAGAGACAGCTGAGCGACAGCAGTGACCGACACCTTTTCTAGACGTCCAACACTCAACACATCTTCCTCCTCCTCTCTGGCTGGATGTGCGCTTGCGTTCAGGAAATGCACATGTCTGCTCCTCCTCCGCCGCCGGCTGAATCTAAATCCTCTTCTTCTTCACACTGACTGTGTGTTACAGAGAACACATTTAGATCCTCCTGCATGTTGTCCCTCTCTCTGTGTCTGTCTTCAGCAGCTACTGGGTTTATGAGTCCAGCAGCAGCAGCAGCAGCAGGCTAATAAAGCCTTCATCTGTCACCAGTCTTGTCAGATGGGTGGGTGCTTTGTGCTTCTCTGTTCCTCCCAGCAACACAAGTGTGTGTTTTTGGTGCCACTTTCGATTAAAGTAATGGTTAATAAATCAGTCAGGCTGCTTGTGCTTTAGTAGATGACCATTTACTAACAACTTTTTAACATTTAAAGGTCCCATATTGTAAAAAAAAAAGTGAGATTTTCATGTTTTTTTTAATTATAAAGCAGGCTTAATAGCACTTTCATAGACTAAGCTACTGAAGTTACCCTGCACTATACTAATTTTAACAGTCTCTCCTGCACTATATTCACTTTTTTTTTTCTAAAAGTCGTGTATCACAGCTGTTACCCTGCACTATATTCAGTTTTAACAGTTTTCAGATGGGTGGGTGGTTTGTGCTTCTCTGTTCCTCCAGCAACCCAAGTGTGTGTTTTTGGTGCCACTTTTGATTACATATAATGGTTAATAAATCAGTTTAGGCTGCTTGTGCTTTAGTAGATGATAAAAAAAAAATACAATTACTAACAACTTTTTAACATTTAAAGGTCCCATATTATAAAAAAAAATGAGATTTTCATGTTTTTTTTTATTATAAAGCAGGCTTAAATTGATTGTTTGTAAGATTCAGAAAGCTTGTTAACAGCGACACCTGTGGCCGTTAAGTCAACGAAAGTCAGTGTCGGGCTCGAGCTTGTGCTCGCTCTACATAGACATGAACGAGCATCGCTCAAAACAGTGAGGCGACACACATCAGCTAAAACCACAATATCACTCTATATTTCACCTGCTTGGCAGGAATGCTAACTGACCAGACGAAGGTCTCTCCATGAATCAGTGCTGATCCTAGTTTTGGCTTTTCCTGCTTCAGCCTCCCGACCGCGGCCGGAGGGAACAAGGGAGACACCGGCACCCGGTCGGAGACGATAACGTTTCTCGCTGCGGAGCTCCGTCACTTCACAAGACACGGAAAATCTCTGTTGGTCTGGAGGAGCTGCAGCAGTTATTTCTGCACAAACGTCCACTGTACATTTACTAGATAT
>CAKAKR010067502.1:119914-135353 GCA_916700685.1 Adelosebastes latens | reverse complement strand
ATTCCGTTGCAATTCCCTTGAAATGCACTAAAACGGAGCGTTTCAGACAGAGGGTAAATACAGGTATATTCAGGCAGACAGTATGAGGAAAATAAAGGGTTTTTTGAACATTACAGCATGTAAACATGTTCTAGTAGAAACATAAAATACAAGTATGATCCTGAAAATGAGCACGATATAGGACCTTTAAAAGAAATGTTGTATTCTCCATCCAGATCTGTTAGTCTGCCGCCTCAATCGAGCCTGATTTACACTAAACTGGCACCAACAAGTCACACTTTGACCTTGAACACAACACACTGCTGCCAACTTGCGTACCAGTTAGCAAAGCAATGATGCAGCAACTGTTGCACTCCTCATTTAACCAACAGTAAACATGGACACACACAATGACAGAGTGAGATGTCTTTTACCTTAAATCAGGTGTTTTGTTCTTGTTTGTCCTGTGCAGAAGCAACCACCTCCATACAGGGCGCCACAAACACTCATTTCGATACATCCCAAACTAGCTAGCATCAGAGTTGCTGTTTCCAGGCCTGAGCGTTCTTTCACCATACTCTCCAGCGTTATCGTTGTAGTTGTCTGTTTCTTCAATAGGTAAAAATGTCAATTCCTTAGCCTGAGAGTTGATATGATAGACTGTATGATGTGTGCTTTAGTTAGCCCGCCATCGGTAACTGTGTTGTTTACTATAGGTGAGTGTGCAACAGCGACTCCTTGTGGCCGCCAGAGTAACAGCATGGGGCTGCATATCACATAATGAAATAGGCTCTATGCTCTATGCCTCTAAAGAAAAGACTATTACACGCCATTTATGTGTTTTGTTATCTGTCATTTTTTTTTTTTTTTGTAAATTAGACATTGACATTCAAATAACTTCAGCTTCTAAGCATTTTATTTTATTTTATTTAAACTTAATTTATTTATCATTATCATTATTACTACTCAGGTGTCATTCATACTGTGCAATATTTTCAGGTGGAATTTCATGTCGTTCTCACTGTGCAATATCATTTTCCTCTTGTGCAATTTTGTTAATAGTCTGTTTATTGTCAATACTGTATATACTGCTCCTATTTTTATGCTTCCTTCTATTTAAATGGTTCATATTTTGTTTCACTTTGTTTAGCTCTTTTTTTTACTGTGTTAGCTGATGCATCTTGTTTTTTGCACTATCCCCTTTGCTGCTGTACACTGCAAATTTCCCCACTGCGGGACTAATTAAGGACTATCTTATCTTATCTTATCCTATCTTATCTTATCTTAACCAGGCAAGTCAATTAAGAACATTTTTTTATTTACGATGGCGGCCTGGCAAAAGCCTCTTGAGGGGAGGGGGTAACGGGTAAAAAGAAATATCAAAAGTTAAAAAGACTGCATACATGACAAGCATTACATATGACAACAAGCATTACATGAAAAAAAAATGCAGGCAGGCACACAATCAACAGACAGTACCAGACAAACAGTATCAGGCAATATAACAACAGAACAAGAGTAGCAAGTAGTAAAGACAAACAATCATAACAAGCTTTATATTTAACAGCAAGTACTACATAAAAAATATGCAGACTAGTACACAAGCATCAGGCAGTAGCAGACAAACAGCATCAGGAAATACAACGGCAGATCAAGATCATTCATCCTCTAACACTTATTTAGGTTTCTAAGGTGGCCACAGTTATTGCAAGTCACCTCCTGCTGCGGCCTATTTCTGCACTATTTATAAATTTAGCAGTCATGATATGAGCATTTCCCAGCACATTTTATTGAGGTTGTTTGTACCTCACACTGCATGCTACTGCTTCTGCGAAAATATTGGAAATGTGTTTGTTTCCCAGGTTGAATCACCCTCTGCAATTCAACGACAAAAGTGAATATTATCATGAGAAACTTTATTGTATTTGTATGATTTTTTGCAGAAAGCTTCATTTGTTTTTGCTTTGCCAGATAGAAAGAAACATCTTTGCTCCACTATCACATTACACAGTGGGTACCATGTGGTCGTATCTTTCCATTTTCCATAGTGTTGCCATGAATTGCCAATGCATGCCTGAAGCCTTAAGGCTGTTTGCCACTAGAAATGAATGATTAGTCATAGCAGAGGTGTTGCAGTGGCACTGAGCTGCGGGCATCACTGGGGAGATCCACAATTTAATGCCTATTAATTCAGAGAGAAAAACTGTGCACTTCATTTGATCTTCTCTTTACCTCATGAAATAAAGTGCTGTATTTAGTAATATTGTTTACTTGACACTTCTTGAAATATGTTGCATACGAAAAACCCTCAAGTCTTAAATTCATGCAGCTTTACTTAGGTATCCTTTCCTATTTTCCAAATTAATTGCTTGAGTGCATACACTGATTTGTAATCCAATGAAAGATTTTCCCCATCATATGCTTAAAGGTGAGGGTTTAATTCAAGCAACGCTAAGTTCTTAAAACCTTCATAATCGAGTATGCAAACAGACATGTCGCCCTGTGGGAAGGTCATCCTGGTGCTCCACTAACTCTTAAACATATGTTTAATGATCACAGGTGATGTGACTATATGTCACTGACTGATCCAAGTAAAACACTAGTGACATTTTGATAATTAAAATGTTTCTTAATATAAAGCGGTGTATATTAATAGTTATTTAATTGTACTCCATATAGCTGATGCTATACTTTTAAACATCTTAATATTAAGCCATTTTACAGAATTTGTACTACAGCACAGCATAGGATTGTGCACCACATTCACTTTACTAACAAGTCCTGCTCCAAGCAAGCATTGTTATTTTTACATCAGTTTCCTAACTGGCCCTCAAAGCAACATCTCATTAAGAATTTCCACTGATAAAACACATTTCTCTGTTTGTACTACACTACAGTCCCATTTCTGCACTCCAATCACAGTCAAAATAATAATAATAATAATAATAATAATAATAATAATAATAATAATAATAATAATAATAATAATAATGTGATAGATAGATAGATAGATAGATAGTAACTTTATTGATCCCGAGGGAAATTCAAGTTTCCAGCATCACAGTTCCATAGTGTAAAACATGTTAGTAAAAAGGCAGTAAAAAAGTTAGTAGTGCAAAGTACAAAGTACAAAAAATATATACCAGATATAAAAATACAAGGAGATGAAGAAAACTGTTAAAACTGAATATAGTGCATGGTAACAGCTGTGATACAGGACTATTAAAAAAGTGAATATAGTGCAGAAGAGACTGTGAAAAATGAGTATAGTGCAGGGTAACTCCGGTAGCTTAGTCTATGAAAGTGCACTGTGTGTATTATTATCTGTCCTGCAGACCGTCCTGATGCCCACCCAAGAGTAATTTGGCTACCAAAGAAAGTAAAAAATAGGTATTAAAACATGCAAATAAATAAAGGTACATTTCAGATACATAGAAAAATAGATAAACATAATAAAATGCTAACATATTGGGGGGTGGATGCGCACAAAGCGGAACCTCAGATTGTGGGGTTTTGTTCCCCTCAGGTGTTAATTAATAACCGGAAGTGGATTCACCACATGCCTACAAGTGGCTTGACTAAGCTAGCTAAAATGTAAAAAATCAATTAGTTCAGCGTTAAAACTGGTTTTAAAGTTCTTGTGACCATAAGTCTACAACAGTGGATAGTTAATAATGTTCTTGAGGTGTTTGTTGGCGAGGCGAGTGAAGAACAAGTGAAGAAGTTTCTAGATATAGAGAGACAGAGATGCTAACATGCTAACACCTTAGCAGCTAGCTGTATGTCAGGTGCACCACTCATCTATGTTAATGGTAAGTACATCTTTATCTTTATACATCTGGCCCTGCTTTATATCTATACATCTGGCCATATGTTGCATGAGATGTGCTTTATGTGGTGTGTAGATGTGTATTCAGTAGTTAGTTGTAGTTTTGGTCTCACTTCTCTAGTGGTTTGATTGTTCTTAGTTCAACAAACTCTCTGCAAAGGTTGGTGTTGTGCTGTTGTTGCATGTAGAAGGCTCTTCTTCTTCTTCTTTTCTTCTGAAGTTGATAACTAACTTACTCTGGTGTGTCAACATGGTGCACTGAAGCAAGCTGCCATTGACACTTTATTTGATTAGTTGATTGACAGAAAATGTATTGCCAACAATTGTGTGATACTCTGTTGGTCATTTAATAAGAAAACTGAAAAATATTTGCTGCCTATTAAAGGGAGGATTTCCTGCCTTTCACTGATTTGTAGTTTATTATTGTCAAATGAGTATCTCATCTCAGACAAAACAAGTAAGATAAAGATGTCACTTCGAGATTTAGAGTCTTATGTCCTTGTCTGTTGGGTAAATATTATGGTTGTCCTCGACCAAATAAAATTCTTAGTCGACTAACACACATACAATTCCGTCAACTAATCGATTAATTGATTTAATAGACAGATCTGTAAACTCAGTTTCCCCAAAAAGAATCACACAAAAGCATCACTTTAAAACTTGTATTTACCAGAGATCTGCTAATAATTTTTTTTTTTTTTTAGAAATGACTCATTCAGCTTGAAAAAAGCATAAAAAATGACTAATCAACTCAAAAAATCTGAGTTGACTAAGACCAAAATGATAGATTAGTTGACTAATTGACTAAGAGGGGGCAGCCCTAGTAAATAGACCCGCAATGGCAATGATATTTGGTGTCCAGTCATACCACAGGGAGGTGACACAGATCTGCTCTGTTTACAAACTGATTGTTCAATTAAAAAGGAGAAGAGAGGGATCTTCCAGTGAGAACAGAACCAATTCATTCATTGCACCAGAGAGATCTCAACAGCATACTCTATATTTCAAATTAAATAAGCTCCCGCTGCACTACTACAGCAATGCTGTGTAACAAGGATGGCCTGTGGATTGTGTACAGGAAATATGGACGTGCAGAAATAAGCCAGATAATAATAATAATAATAATAAAAAGTGTAATATTCTGTTATTTTGCAGCGAAGCACTGTCCGAGAATAGCTCATTCAGGCGAAAAAATCTATATTAACTCAGATTTTTTAAAGCATTATAAGCATGTTATCGACATCAAAGCCTACAACATCCTGCTCTTAAAATAAGCCCTTTTTAAAGCGTGGGATCTGAGCAAACAGATGGTAGTTTCATACAGTTATTCACTTTGAAGCTGCATCTTTGCAGTGGGCCTCTCCCTCCTATGCCGGAGAGCTCTGGGTAAAACTATCTTCCAACTAGAACATACTGACACGATTTCAAATAGTCCTTCTCTCTTGCTCTCTCCGGCTGCTGCTGCTGTCCTCACCGCGAGCGGTTTAGAATGCGAATGTGTTTTGTGTTTGTTTTTGCTGAGGGAGAAAATGCATGCACTCCAGAGTATGATCTGAAGGAAAGAAGACTGAGACGGGCACAGCCCTGATCTATAATTGGAATCTGTTCTTGGATGTGGAGAGTTTCAAACGCCTATCCTCCAAAACCCTTTCTCTTCTTAATGGGAAAGGAGCACACGGACACATCTTTTTAAGATTTCTGCTTCTGTTTGGGACTCTCAATAGAAGGCAGTGCTGTTGTTGAGAAATATTAATGCCGCAATGCAGAATTTCTCCTCGTAATACCACGAAAAAAAGCTCTTATTTTTATGTGTGCAGATATGCATCAGACTCATGTGCACTATTCTGTGTACTCAAGGGTCTATTAGATATTTACAGGGCGAAAACATACAGCGCACTTATTGTCCGAGAGCCTTAGATGGACATCATTAATGCTTACAATTCCTTGTTTTTGTGCTCGAGTCCTGTGTTCCCATTGATTGGCCCATTATTGAAGACACCAACATGGAGCAGCCTGTGGTGCTAATGGCATGCTCTCTCATTCATACGGACACTGAGCAATGGTAAACCATTACAACATGCAGCTCCTCAGCATAGCCTGCCACTGCAGCCGCTCATTCAGCATCCATCCTCACCAGTAGACCTGTAATTGTAGTCGAGGGAAAATGATAGAGCTTGTTAACATTTTTTTGGAGGGAAGCCCCTGTCAGGTGTAATCCGTTTTGAAAACCAATAGTAGTTGTGATAAATATCTCAAATATGGCCACTATTACAAATGAATCTCAGTGGATGAACTCGTCTGATGGAATGCCCCCTTTGTAATGTACATCATTGCCACAGCTAAAACCAAGGCTGACATTTATCACCTCGGAGAGGATAAAAAGTTGGCTTCTCCGAGGTCCTTCTTACTCGGTAATCTGTTTGGATTTCCGGAGATCCCCCGGCTTTGACTGACTTCGCTCAACAAGGCCTCAGAAGGGAGTAGGAAGCAAAAACAGAGGATTGAAAAAAGTACAGAGAGTACAGAAGAAAGGAGGAGACAAGTAAATGATATTATCATTATTAGAGTAAGGCAGAAGGGGTTAGAGGGAAAAGAGAAAATATAAGGAAAGAGATTTAAATCTCCTTTTCTTTGGATGTAACTGTATTTATCAGAATCCCCCCTTTCCCTTGTCTGGAATCAAAAGTTAAGAATAAAGTTAAATTTCACAATCCACATCACACAGATATGTAGTAGATGTACTTGAAACTTTTTTTATACCTTCTCATCACTTTGTCATTGACGGTTCGAAAGTCTCCTGTCACTCAAAAATGTGTTTTGCTTATTGCTACTTTGCTTGGATGTTTGACCTTCACTGTGCAGAGTGATGTATGTGCAGAGTTTGACACTAGAAGGCTGTTTTAAAATTCATCTGCTGAAGGAAGAGAGTGTTTACCTTAAATCTGAGTTCAAGGCATGTACGTACGAGCTTGTTATGTGACATCACGACTGGTTTGGAAGCCAATGTGAAACTTGAAGTGTACATACACTGAGAATGGACTTTTCAGTTTAGTAAGAGACCTCTTGTTTCCTGTAGTTAAACTTTTGAAACAAACAATATTTGCATATTCATAGGGAGTAGATTTATTAGTAAACTAGTTTATTGAGTTTATCAGACTCATATCGTTATTCAAAGCAGAGTATTTTTATATGCCTTTAAAGATTTCTGGACTTCACACATAATTAATGTGGGATTATTTTTTCTTTTCTTTTGGATACTTCGAATACTCTCATCTGGAGTATTTTGAAAATGCAAAATAGAGCCTGATCGATACTACTTTTGTGGCCAATATTTATCTGAAAGAAAAACATATTGGCCAGTATCTATATTTGAACATAAACACATCGCATAAACAGTCATTTTTGATAAGAAGTAGGGCTGATTGGCTCAGCAGCGCGATATGCAATATTATTGCTTTTTTTTTTGCAAATTACTTAATTTATCCTGATTTTAGTGCTACTATATATATATATAAATTATCTTTATTGTTAGGCTATTATTAGGTATATTGTTGCTTTTTGAATGACAAAAGGACAGTTTTAACATTAATTAAATATTAGTTTATTGTTAAATGCAGAACAAGTAAAAAGTGACAGTGACGAGCGTTTTACCCAAAGCTGAACATTTTTAAACTCTGAGCAACCGGAAGAAAATGCTAAACGTGCAGCGTTCAGCGCAGAATCGTCACACTGCTTGCTTGCCAGCATTTAGCATGCAAAAAAAGAAAATTGTGAACATAGCGGTTGTGGCGGTGGCTTGCCATCCCATGTGGTTGGCTTGTCAATAACGCGGTATTACAATATTACGGTTATTGCGACAGCCCTAATAAGAAGTGCTCAAATTTGGTTATTAATGACTTTTGACCAAGAGATAAACTGTGTAGGACTTTACAGAAGTGAAAATTGAAAGTGTCAATTTTTTCTGGCGTTCGATCTGGTGACGCTATTTCTAAATTATCTCAAGCATATCTTTGGCATTGATGTAATGCAATGTCTTTTTACTTACCGGCCACCGTATATGGTGTTGTGATATCTGTGATAGCCTAAAATTAGCTAATATACCTGGTTGGGGTTGAGCAAAATGCATTTTTGCCTATGATAATTTTTACATTATTTTAAATAGCTGATTAATCGACTATCAAAATGGTTGCTTAATTCATTTTTTGGTTGATCGGAAAAAGTATGTACATGATATGTTGAAGACACATTTGAGTTTAGTTTATCCCGTCTGTGGGAGGTGCAGTAATCTGGTGAGATATGTGAGTTACACAGATCGACCTGCCTCACAGATGAATAGTGGGAGAGAAGCACTTCCTCGTCCGTATGCCCATTTAATATTGAACTGTAAAAACTCAGAGTGGCCAGTGACAGCGATGGAAAGGCTGTCAGAGGATAAAGGAACAAACCCTCTCTCTCCCGCAACACTATTTATAGCCGAGCACGTGCAAATGTCAATAATTTATGCTGACACATGTAAACGCCGCTGTCACATTAATAATTGTGTTGCTAAAATAGTCACGGAAACTAGCGTATAGAGCACAATGTGGGCGGCCGGGAACAATGGAAATGCTTTTTCTTCATAAGAGTAAATCACACAGTCTTGTAATGATTGATGTGAGGCTGGGACCCACGAAAAGCTCCAAAACTGTGCTGGTAAATTATTTTATTTGCACGTAATGAATCTGGTGAAAACCAACAAGGTGCCTGCTCTGTATCAATGTCAGACTGTTATGCCGAAATTTAGATGCCAAAGGAGTTACCCAACCCATCTCCCCTTATATCTACTTCATGCTTTGCGTGTCCCGATTTCCAATGTGCACATGAAGAAAAGCATAGCAATCAATATTTCCTGCGCTAATTGAAGTGCTTTTTATCTTGTTGGACTAACAGTGTAGTGTGCTTGTGTGTGTGTGTGTGTGTGTGTTTGTGGGGCACTTGTATATTCATCCGCATAGCTGTCCACTTCTCTTTGTCTGGCCTGTCCTGCCTTATAAACTCTGTCAGCCTGTGGAAGCGCCGGCCTCTTTTATCAATATTTATGCCAGACAGCTATTTGGACCCAGGTCACGAGGTTCCGCATTACTTACAGTCAACTGACTGTGAATGCAACTCATGGATCACACCGCAGATGTATGCCTTAATCCTCCGTCAGTTTAACGTCCCTTTTTCTTTGGTTAACCAAAATTGAGTTATTGAATAATTTTCAACTAATCATTCTTTTCTACCTCTTTGATTTCCCCAGAGAGAAATGTAAAGTATTGTGCCGAGATAACCACGTCTGAAGTCGGTAAATGTATCCCAGATGACTCAGAGAGGTTTTCTCAGTCAGAGCCACAATATGTCGCAGTGTCTCAAAACAAAATTCAGAAAATCAATACAGGGAGACGCTGCAAATGGATATTGCCGTTTGACAGTCTAATTCCCTTTATCATGAGAAAGAGCCGGCCCGAGTCTTAACAATTAATTTAACGGACGAGTCCTCGAGAGATTTTAAACCTCAAGGGTCTGAACAAACGTCTGCGGTGAAGAAAATGACGAGGACATAAATGGGGACGGTCTTATTTTATTCTAATGTCATTATCTGCTGATGTTTCCACTCCACTAAATGACAAAACAAGTAAGGGCATCAAGATTTAAAACTTCATCATCAAGCCTCTCTCTTTTCCCTCAGCCTTGGTGAGGCATATAGGCATGGCTGTGAATGCCCACTATGAATTCGAATAAGTCTCCAGTATGTGAGTCTCTGTAGATGTTCTGTCCAACAATCACAACTTTCTCTGCTAAATCTTCGAAAACCTTCAAGGCAATTGCATAGCAAATATCAAGTTTGCCAACCGGGAAATTTCGTCTGAGGCTATGCTTATGTGTGGTAATCTTCCAGACTTTCAAGTGCAATCACTCTCCAGTGGAAAGTCCGGCTCTTCATTTGACACGGGGTGTTACACTGGACCAGCGGCTAATTATGTTGGCCCAATGATTAACATTTAAAGGAAACAGTCAGGGCAATGGTTGCATCACAAGGCGCTGCCAAGATTTTTTTTTCCCTTATGTATGCGCTATCTCTGTTTGTGATGAATCACTGTGTTTGTGTGTATGTATATCTGTTTTCAAATCCACTTACATGCAAGTAATGTTAGATTACCTGGAGCAAAGCTAGCCTTGGTCCATTTCCAAGAACACCAAGAAGGCACAAAATGTATACTTTATCTAAAAAAAAAAAAAAAAAAAGGCTTATCCTTACAACCGTACATACTGTAGCATTTTTTTTTTTTTTTTTTTATATACTTTTAGCTCTTGAAAACAGAGAAAAATACACAAGTGATGTATAATGTCTCACAGAACAGCCATGTTACTAAGTGCCTTCTGGAGAAAGGTTATTCCGTTTTACAAAGGTGAGAGGTTTATCAGGAAAGGTTGGACTTGTGGTTCCTTTGTAAACATTTATCACAGCATTAGAATACAGCATCCATCCAGTCAAATTAGACCAGTTGTCAATATGAATATAGGTAGATATCAATTGATAATACAGATCAGATTCATATCATGTGTTAGAAATTTCAACACTGAAACCCAGATATCAGTTTGATTCCCAATACAATTTTTTTTTTTTTTGATTTTTTTGGGGGGGGGTACTTTTTTGGGAGGGGTATGACATACAACAAATGTCCCTAGGCCCGGGAAATTGCCGTTTTATGGCATGCACTGTAACCACTCGGCTACCAAGGTGCTCCATACTTATACTGTCTAAACTATAATTAGGTAAATGTTTGATTTTGAGTATTTAGAGTGAATTAAGCTTAATGTCTATGCACAATTTTAGCTTTATAATCATAGACTTTAAAGCAGGGGTATGAGGTCCAGTTTCTAAAATTTCCTCCCCGCTAAGGTCGGACAATAATGTCTAAATTGTGTCCTATAGCCTACCCTTACATCTATCAAATGAAATCAACAATGTGCATCTCTATATCATTTTAACAATATTTATTGTCAGTTTTCAAAGTAGGATACTTTTAACAGAGAAAAAAATATCTTTTATGGAAAACAAATAGCTATCTTTACCATGAATAAAATTAGTTCTAGCACAAAGAACTCAAGGCCTACATTTCAAGTAAAAGAAAACAAGACAGCATCTTCTGAATAACATAAATAAAAAAAAGTCCAAACAGAGCTTTGGGCAGCCCCTTTTATCTTTATCATTTTTATCATCATCATTATTTTTTGTTTTCCTTTTTTATTTTACTTACTTACTTTCCTAGTGAGAGAAATGAGCCTCCTGTGAATCTTGGCTTGAATGCAGGGTCTGAAATTAAGATTTTTCCTCACCAGGCTGCCACTGTTGCAGGTCACTAAACAGTTCTACCGGCTACTCTTCTTCTGAAATCTATGTAGAACGCTTTTAGAATTGTAAACACTGAGTCAGTGGTACCAGACAGTAGAAATATGGAATATATCATGTAACTTTAATCCCTGACTGATTTTAAAGTAGGAATTGCTTTAAAAAAATGATATTTCATAATATAAGGTCTGATGTTTCATGCTCCATGCTGTCATCTCAGTCACATCTCTCTAACTGTCTATGCACGGTAAACAATGGATTTGATTGGCTCAATTGAGTGAAGTATTAGCGTATTAACTGGATTAGCTGTGACCGTGGCCTATAGCCGCAACCGACAGAAAAAAACCCCACAATGCTCTGTGAAGTTTATTATTTATTCTCATTTATTTATCAGAAAGTGGTCATGGGTCTGAACATAACCGCTACTCGGGCTGGGTCCGGACCACGTCTCACCATTTATTGATGCCCGCTCTTAAGTGTAGGAAACTGAAACCATTAAACCCTCACAATATATTTGTCTTGTGACCTCACACTGGGTTTCCCCAGTTTATTTTTGCCACCATATTAAAAGGTTGCCATGACGGATGTACACAAGCAGAACACACTGAATCTCTCTTTGTGGATCAGGATGGAGCTAATGAGTATTGTCAAGATAAAGAACATTGTGACAATAACCTAATGACCACAGTTCACAGAATAAATAACTGTATATCTACAAATTGCAACACTAGTAATTATTCTGTGCTCTAAAAATATCCCAGTGTTTTGGCAAAGGCGAAAGATCCGCATCACGTTTTAGGCAGGCTCATATGGAGTAATCGGGGCCGGACAAGACAGCATACAATTACAAGCACAAATTACAGGTCTCTGCATAGTTTTATGTGTAGCTACTGTGCTCCAACCATTGTTCCTAGAGATCCATTGTTTTCCAGAGTTATAATGGCATTCACAGTTTAAAGACAGGACTTGTAAAATGCTAATTCACATTGTCTTTGTTTCCACATTGTGCAGCAAGTGGAGAATTCAGTCTCCAGTGCTACACAATGCTTTTACCACACACCGTATTCCTTTTTGATACTAAATGAATAACAAGAATCTCCATTGTAAGTTTGTAAACTTTTTTTTTTTAATTTGCCAACAGGTTTATACAGGGATAAGATGCATTGAGGTTACACGGATTGGATCAGGTTCAGGTTCAGGTGACTTTATTTGTACCCGTAGGTAGATTTGTTTTGCAGCAAAAATAGAGGATGACATCCGTATTGACAATGAGGTAGAGCACAGACAAGAGACAGACATACCAAAAAACATGACAAAGGGTACTCAAAAGGCTTACTGGAATCAGGACCCAGCAAAAAGAGAAAGGCCACAAGAACAATATAAAAAACTACTGAAATATCAGGACAGAAAAGACACAATAAAAAGAGAAAAGGGATAAACTTCCATAAATAATGTGCAAAAGCTGCTAGGACTTATTTAAGTGAACAATTGCAGCTGGAACAAAACTGTTCCTGTAGCGCTTTGTTCTGCACCTTGGATGAAAAAGTATCAAAATATTCTATAAAAAGTCAGCTCTGCAGAAGCCAAAAAAATCAAGAACTGGCTGCATTAGTTTCAAGGCAGCTCAGTGATGCATGAAATAATGTCCTGTGGCATGTTGCTAAGACCCATCCCCGATGGGAACAAGCACTGAAATAGCCACCGAGCTCCAGTATGCAGGCCCCCGTCAGCTCTAAGACTGGGCAAGCCAGTCGCGACTAAGATCTCTGCGTTTCTTCTCATGCCATCATACAATGTCTCTTTCATGCCACGCTTTTATGTTTGTTATGTAACACATCTGTACAACGCTTTTCACTTTACAGCAGCTCCTCTCTGTCTAACATCCAGCTCCGTTCCCTTTGCTACCTGCACTTCTTCTGCTACTCTGAACCCACATGCTGTCGCTTTTTAATTGCTAATGTTTGAGCAGGTTGGAAGGTTGCAGTGAGCAATAGATGCCGGGATGCTGAGTCGACCAGACTGTCACGAGGTGACAGGTTTTGTTTGAACCAGGTACAAACATTCCTATTATACATGGTATAAAAACTCTCAATCGTAACATTCTGCCCTTTGATGTACTGCTATTTATTTACTGCTGGAAGTGGTCTGCAGTGTAATAAATGCCCTTACTATGAAAACTGTACCCACCAGTTTCATATCAAACATGACAAAAAGCTCCAATTCTCACGGCACTGTCTGTTCAGTGTGAGACAAAGAATGGCTTATACATTACTGTGTGAACTGCCAGCACTTTATTCAGTGGCATATGCTCAGGTTCTTATCATCTTTGAGACAGTTTATGTCACTATAATTGAAAGGAACTTATTCAGCCAGACAAGGAAGCCTAACCACACACTGAGCTCACATCTAGTGCAGCCTCACAATCATTTATGGCAGTTGTGTGTGCCATTTTTTTTTTTTTTTAAAGCAAAGTGCCTTTAGGGAAAACTGTAAGGATTGTAGTTTAATTGAATTGTGCTCAAACATCTCACTGCTACATATTTTGCATAGAGCTGCACAATTAACGTCTGTGCATCTGTGCATGTGTGTGAGAGAGAGAGAGAGAAAGAGAAAGACAGAGTTCATGTCTTTGATGAAGGGTTACTTGTTTTGCTGGTATTCAACAATAAAGTCTGTTTATTTAGCCTAGATCTTCCAACTAGTGTGGGCGGGGGAGAAAGAGAGCACTCTGGACAGCTGTAGCTGCTCCCAGCGGGAGGAACTCCGAGTCTGTGTCCTTGTCTCTCAGTCCTCAGTCCTGACAGTTGTGCTAATGCATAAAGTTGGCGGTTTGTGGGTCGGGTTCGGGTGGTTGATTAATGCATATTTTTTTTTGTGGGTTAGGCGATGCGGATTGGCTCTCATAACGGGTCGAGTTGGTGCGGATATTAAAAGTCCCAAACCCGCGCATCACTAGCCTGCTGCTTGATAGGCTTTGAGTGTGAACATACCAGAATGAGAGACCTGTCCATTGAGATCCCTTTTGATACCTCTTAGCTAGAGAAGATGAGCCTTAGGCAGCAGTTAAGTTGTAAACTTAGCTTATAGCCCGGGAGGAACAAGGCTAAGTACGTGGTTTGAACTCTACACCAATAATTGACATGTGAGAGATTAGTATGTTTGAACGAATTTACACCCAGCTGACAGCATTTGAAAACATTTCCGTCTGTGCTTTACTTCATCACCTCAGGCAGGTGCATGTTAGCTACTGGATGGGGGTCAGTGTTTGAATTCATCTCTTCAAGCTAGTGAGACGGTGAGGCACACCGATGACGGGTATGTCTGCTAAAATAGAAAAGGGCTCCTCTACATATTAAACACAGCCCTGAAGAACACTGTGTTAATGTCAGGTGTTCCCTACGGTGCAGCAATGTCAGGAGCATCTGGCTCATTTCAGGGAAGAGGGCCAACATTTTTCTTAACATGCAGTGTGGTACAATGGCACAAATTAAAGGGGGGAACATCTGCATTTGTTACCTCAGGTACGAGAGGTAGAGGGAATAGCACTAGTTCTTTGGCACCAAGATGCAATATTGATCCTGAGAAGCAGGAAGTGGAAAGAAGACATGCTTTACAACAAAAGCAAGAATTGTTCTTGTATTTTACAGGAAATGGGATGATAAGGTTATTGCCATTATTTAATGTTGCATTCTCAGTGTGCTTATTTCAATTGAAGACCTGAAGTGTAGCTATAAGTGGGCGGCTGCGGCTAAGGAGATAGAGCGGGTCGTCCACTAATCGGTAGATCAGTGGTTCGATCCACGGCTCCTCCACATCCAAGTGTCCTTGGGCAAGATACTGAACCCCAAATTTTTCCCGAAGGCTGTGCCATTGGTGTGTGAGTGTGTGTGAATGAGCGTTTAGGTTAGAGCTTGATGAGCAGGTGGCACCATGCATGGTAACCTCTGCCATGTATGAATGTGTGTGTGAATAGGAGAATAGGTGAATGTTGACATGTAGTGTAAAGCGCTTTGAGTGGTCGAAAGACTAGAAAGGTGTTACCAAAAAGGCATTGGTGGGAATGCCAGTCCATTTATTATTAGAGTAGACTGCATTTCTGCATTTGGCGGGTTAAGACCAGTGGGCTACCTCCGGGGTCTGAGAAGTGAAGCCAATGCAGAAGTGCCTTAAACCTGCATTCTTTCTAATAGCCAGCAGGGGGCGACTCCTCTGGTTGCAAAAAGAAGTGTGATTGTATAGAAGTCTATGAGAAAATG
>CAKAKR010067502.1:97776-119540 GCA_916700685.1 Adelosebastes latens | reverse complement strand
AGAAAATGAGCCTACTTCTCACTTGATTTATTACCTCAGTAAACATTGTAAACATGAGTTTATGGTTTCAATCGCTAGTTTCAAGTCTTCTTCAATACAGCATGATGTTCATTTAGTAAATTATGGTCCCATTTAGAATAAAATGGACCATAAAGCAGGGGATGTTTTAGGACGTGGCTACCTTGTGATTGACAGGTCACTAACACGGCATTGTCCGGTATGGGTGTTGTCCGTGTTTTTATCTTACAACTTTAACCCTTTCACAGTGTGTTTTCAGTTCAAGAAAGTTAATTGTAACGTTTTGATCACCTTAAGCGTTCGGTTGTACTTAACTCCACCCTCTCGTGTCACTTCTGGTTGCAAAGAACCAAGATGGCGACGGCAAAAAACCAAGATGGCGACGGCCAAAATGCCAAACTCGAGGCTTCAGAACCATAGTCCCCAAACCAATAGGTGACGTCACGGTGACTACGTCCACTTCTTATATACAGTCTACAGTTAAGACAGCATTATGGAAATAATCTTCTTTTTTTTTCATTATTGATAAACCTGCTTATTATTGTCTTTACTAATTGATCAGTAGATTAATTGTATTGTCTATAACTTAAAACAGAAAATAGCGACAAATTCCAATTACCCAAAACCCCAAAATATATGATATACGTTTGATAGATTAACTATCATACAGCTAGAAATACAAACTATTTGAGATTTTTACTTGGAAAATGACTCGAACGATTAACCAGTTATTAACATAGTAGCTGATGAATTTTCTGTTGATCGACTAATCAAGTACTCAATTGTTTCAGCTCAAATTGGAGACTGTGTTGATTATTGCTACCGTAAAAAGTATTCACATCACATCATAACCACGTACTGTAGATTACAGTGGAAACCGCTTATAGTGGTCATGTTTGTCCGGGTCAAATTTATCACTATAAGCATTTGATTATTATAATAAAAATGTTGTTGTTGCGCTTCTTTTCTCATGCAGATTACCATCTAATTGACATTTGTATATTATTATTAGTATTATTATATAATTAAACGGACCGCTTCGCTATTTACTGGCTCGCTGCCAAATCTTCTGCCTTCTCCCTCATCAAGGGTGAAGCATTGCTGTTTTAGGCCGGCCCTGCGCTACCGCAGCGCGGTTTCCACTGTTTAATGGGAGATTTTGAAGATGTGGAACGGTTACCAGACAGACCAAAGCATAAAATGATGGAGGTTAAAATGGCTTTGCCAAATCTATGAAAATCAAAATGTGTAGGCTTTCGTCAGCCCCCATTAATAGGGTTAGTAGGTTGTGTAATAATGACATCCCTGTTAAAGCCTAGGACTGCAGTCGTCTTCTGGAAACACACAGAAAATCCTTAGAAAACCTCAAATGGTTGTCTTCAGCAGACAACTCTCCCTGATTAATCAACTGATAAGGAGGTAGCGAAATGACAGCGACATGATGAAATTGCTCAAGGTTTTATCAAGAAGGTTTTTGAAAGAATCTTTTTTTTTTGTCTTGATTACAGCCGCAGTCAACAATCCCCGGCTTGGAGACGAAACAAAGCGATTCTTAATTTCCAGCAGTTACAAATGCCAGAACCCAAGGCGCATGGAGGAGGCAGATAAAGTTGTTATTGGCAAATGTCCTTGGTGCAAGCAGAGTGAGCGCTCAGTAATCCTACTGTGTTATTAGTCTCCCAGGACCCTGGGACTCTGCGTTACTATCACAGGCTGGTCCCATGTAGATAACACCAGCTCCATTCACTCTCACATCTACTCATAGCTAAATTGACTGCAATTATCAGGACTAGGGAGCTTATTATTGCCCTCTTTTATTTACACATAGGCTCCCATACGAGCCCTAAAGTTTTTAATGGTGGGAGATGTTGGGCATTTCCTAACATGTCTTAATTCTCCATTAAATCCTCTGGAAGAGCAGCATTGATTTCATCTGCTTCCCCCTAAGCCTTAATTGACCATGAAGCAATCAGGTATATTGTATAGTTTGCATTTTCATTTGCTTGTTGACCAATCAAGAAAGTTACTTGGGTGAACTTGAGGTTAATTCACACATGTCTGTTAAACATGCAATACTATTCTGTAGACGAATCCGGGGAAATACAGGAAATAAACGAGTCACAATTACTGCGGTGGTATCTCCCTATAATACGCACGTTTGAATGCAAGCTGTCCTAAGAAGTGTACAATTTGGTACTTTTACCTTTACTTTCTATGTAACGTTACTTTTGACAACAATAGGAGTTCGGGAAGAACATGAGCTATTCTCAGCTGCCTGACGTTAGCCTAACATGGTGAAACAGATAACGTCAGCTAATTTAACACTGCTTAGCTAGCGTAGCTAATAGGGATGTTAATAATTAAACGTTTAACCGTTAACCGACATTAAGCATTTTAACCGATTAACACTATCGGTTAAAACGGCTAAAAGAAATGTTAATAATTAATTCAAAAGAGGAGCGGCTCGTCACTTTAAGGAGAAAAGCTGGTCCACCTTAACAGTCCACCTTAAGAGGAGGAGCCGGAGTTGCAGGATACAGGAAGGTACAAATCTTGTCAGTTAACGGTTAATAGTCGGTTAACGTGGGTCGGTTATCGGTTAAGAAAATTTTTCAAAATTAGCATCCCTAGTAGCTAATGTTAGTGGGCTAAAGGTATTGCCTAGAGGCCGCGGTGGTCCCACAGAATGAATTAACTCAATCAACAAACTGTGGCGTTATTAGGGCTGTGTATTGGCAAGAATCTGGCAATACGACACGTATCATAATACACAGGTTACGATTCAATATATTGCGATATATTACGATACTGTAAGCAAGGTGATATGGTGATAAGTGTATTTTTTTCAAATCTGATTTTAGGAAAACTGTCATAGTATAAAGACACACCACCATATGTTTGAAATCTGAGTAAAAAAAAAATACACTATGTGAAATGGCTACTATGGGGATTAACATTATCATACATCAATAAAATTAGACTCATTAAATCCACAAGAGTCTCAGCTTTCCAGTCATACCCAATTTATTTAATTCCAAGACTGTTCAGGGAGCCCAGTATACAGAAATATTCAAATACATACAGTACATTTGCCCAAAATTGCATGTGATTATCATAAACTGGGCATGTCTGTAAAGAGGAGACTCGTGGGTACCCAGAGAACCCCTTTTCATTCACATATCCTGAAGTCAGAGGTCAAGGGACCCCATTTGAAAATGGCCATGCCAGTATTTCCTCGACAAAATTTAGCGTAACTTTGGAGCGTTATTTAGCCTCCTTCGTGACATGCAAGTATGACATGGTTGGTACCAACGGATTTCGTAGTTTTTTTAGTTTCATATAATGCCAGTACCTTCCCTGTGGCTTCAAAATTGAGCCTGCTACAACCTTGAAAGACAGAATAGCGGCTGGGTGCGCTGGTGGATTTTGAAGAGGTTAATTAAAAATCGATACAGCGTTGTTTTCTTACACCCCTAGGCTTTATTGTGAAATATAACGTTAGTTGCTTTAAATAGGACAAAGTAAAGTAAACTTCATTAATTGGTTGTCATCACAAACAGAACACGTACAAAGTGTCTGCCGTGTTAACTGACTCAGCCAAACGCGTCCTGGTTGCTTATAGTTACTGCAGCTGTGTCCTCGTAAAAGCCTTCACTTTAACTTTAATCAGTTATAAATTACATACTCATCTGTGTTTATTATCTACTCCATTTACTGTGAGTTACTACGAGCAACCATGGACACTTTCGGCTGAAAGTTACCAGTTAACACGGTTAGCAGACAGTGAGTCACTACGACTTGCCACCGCAGTAATGGCGGCGCAGCTAGATTGTGGAAAACACAAAGCAGTCGCCGGAATCATCTACAGTAGACACACTATTTGATTAAAAAATGTAAAGGTTTCAGTAAGTTTGAGTTCAAGTAACATGTACTGCACAATTTATGTTGATATTTGCTTCTAATATTTACAGCATCTGCATCTATTTCTGTGTTTATTCAGTGGTTAGAGTTCACTTAACTCTGGCAACTGCTTTAAAAACAAACAAGTAAGGGCCAGTGGCCTCAGTGTCAGCTGCCTCACGCACGAAACAGGGGTGTAAAAAAGCTACAGTATGCTCCTGAAAAAGGCAAGCTGCCAAGTGGCAGGGCAAAGCAGGTGAGACCATGACCCTCTCTATCAAAAGGATGACCTTTGGTCACCTGCTATAGGCAAAGCCTTTAACCCTGCTCTCGCTCAAAATCTGGAAATACGGAGTGAGCTGTCAGTAATCTAAACTTTAGGAGGACACCAGGAAAACTGTATGGGAACTTATCATTTCTGACACGGCATGTGTCGAAGCATTCTCATTTGTATTCAGAGTTTCCAGGGGCTTTTCTTTCCATTCATCCAAGCATGGCAGCTGAAAGGCTAAATAAAAATTAGGCTCATCCATATGGATAAACTGACATACCATTAGACCTAAAGCAACGTACGCTGGAAAATATTTTCTTGAAGAAATGGTAAAGGGGCATATCACATAAGTGCACTCAAGTAAGAAACAAATTGATAAATGCTACTTAATAACCAAAAACAAATCCACAAAGATTATCACTTGCTGACTCGCAGTAACTGCAGTTAGACAGTCATCTGTTATATCAAAGAAAAACAGACCTATATTATGTATGAGCTTTATCATGACTGTCCCAATTTTGCGTGCAAGTGCATGACAAAGCACAGAATAATCATCAGTAATGCTGAAACAGCTCTGGAGTGCCATCCCGCTTTACCGGAAGCAAGCTGACTGTGGGGTGCAGTCGGCCTCAAAGCCGCCCAGCTGAAAAAAATGGGCACTGAATCATTTCATTCTGAATTCTGGCCAAAAAACAGGCAGAACACTGACATTTTATTTGCATAAAAGGGTTATCTCAGTAATGGGATATTCATCAAAGACATCGCAGAATTGGGATAGATTTTAATGAAACAGCATGCGTTCATACATTATTGAACGTGGACCCTCCTGAAACGGTGTGCCTCAAGTTTGCCGTGGGCTGTTATTCCAACTGACCTTTTGAAATTTAATCTCTGATTACTTTGAATGGAAAAATATTGAAATAAGTGTATAGGTCTTATCTGCAGCTCACATTTCAACTCAGGGCTTTGCATGTGGCGTATGGAAATACGGTGTTTCAGTTTCCATGTTGTTGTTTTGGCCAAATAGGCAATTTTGGAAACAAGTCTAATAGACAGATCTTCTACTGACCTTTGAGAGAGAATATGTATGCGTGGCCCACTCACTAAAGCATGTGCCTGAGTCTTTGTTTGCGTGGGATCTCTTTCATATTTTACAGAGAAGTAAAGAAGAAAGAGATCAACTTCATTGATAGAATTTGTATAACATGAGATATTAATACAGGCAAAAAGCCCATTGACTTATGGGCTTTCCCATATCCATGCTCTGCATGAAACAGAGGGGATTGCACGATATTGTGTGTTAAAATGAATTATTCAAGTGGGTATCTAAAAACTTGCGATCTTGCTGATAAAACATGTGAAAGGACTTGCAGTAACTGTTGAAATATTCATGCAATTAAACACTACACGTGGAGTACGGGGGTTGAGAGGAGGTTAAGCCTCATATGCATCAGTCACACTTTTTCACAGAACGCGTCTTAAAGAGCTCACCACAGAATACATTTCTAAGCATGACACATGTACATAGTGTATTTTTTATTAACACTAAATGCTCAGTCATTGCCACTGGCATACAGGGGCTGTTAATTGCCCAGTATGAGCATAAATTGGACCATTCTGATATCCAAGAGATTCTCCCCATAGGTGTAATTAGATGTGCAGCTGCCCAAGCATCCCCTATAGAGAACCTGCAGCGGGTAACGTTTCCTCCCTGTGGATGGCTGAAGAAAGATAATTGGTGTAATGTTCATGCCCGGTGTGGTGAGCTAATTAAAGCTAGGGGCATTGGCTATCAGATCTCACAAACTTCATAGCAGATGTCCACCGGTACACTACAAAATGTTCTCAAGTGACTTTAGAAAGAAAGTGGCTGAAGTTATATTTTACTTTTATTTATAGAGTATGTAATGCTGTCTCTTTGGGATAACTTTTGGTCAAGAGGGTTTGGTGAATTGAATAATGTAGTTGTTGAATTTTTATGGTCAGTTTTAGGTGGAATTATGAATCAAAGAGCAACATTATATTGTCAGTGGTGGGTGTTCTTTTAATTACATTGTGTCATTGTTTTGTTTTTTTTCAACCCCAAATTTAAAGTTACTACAAGGAGCGCTCCAACTATATAGAAATAGCCAATCTTATCGCTGATGGTCTTGTTTACTTATGTAGTGAGTGAATGAGTCTTAAAATCCAGAAATGAGTTAGCATTTTCTCACTTCTGGTTCCCTCGTCTGGAAGTCAATGGGTTTTTTAAATGGGTTTTAAGTTAGATGCCTGAATTAAGGTCTGTGGTTAACACAAGCTGAAGAGATTTTAACGTTTTTGTTCTACGACATAAAATACATCAGTAAATACCCCACTCTTGAATTTTGAAGTCTTAAATAAGGCGGTTGCTAACAAGTGGCTAAATGAGACTAGTAAACGTCATCACGCCGACTTGTCTGCCTTTACAGTCTCATTGTGTATATGCAATGATGCGACCTTGGTGTGGTTTGTTTATAGCCGTTAGCTTTTTACTTCTGGCGATTGCATTTACACTTCAAAAATCATAAAATTGGTGTTCATTGTGAAGATTATTTTACTGAACAAAAAGTACAAGTATCATAAACCTTTGTGTACCATAGAGTGTATTTTCTGCAACAATCCAAAACCTAATGGAAGAATCCCATTGGCTTTTTGTTGAGGGAACCAGGGCGATGCTAACTTCCTGGTCAGCCTACAAAAGTACGTCATCCCTGGAGCACTCTATAGAGGCATCAGTATTAAATTGAGACTGTTTCATAACCAGTTAAAAGTTCCTCACAGTAACTTTAAATGTGCTACCCTCCATTTCATTACAACTCATGGTTGACACTACCATTATGATGGTATTATGGTATTATAGATTTTATTATGGTATTATGGATGGTATTATTAAAGGCTGTGGGTGTTTGACACAGGGGGACACAAATTCATGAGAGCTACAGACCGAAGACAGAAGAATGAATATCAAGATATGCAACAAATCAGGGCACCAGTGGGTGATTATTATTATTCACAAATGATGATACAGAATACACATAATAATCACACATCACAAAAAGATAAAACCACATCAACCTGTGCTTCAACAACACACTTAAGCAGTTCATCACCAAAGAAAATTGAGTTGCTTGGATGTGTTGAGTTGGAATAGTGCAACCTACAGATTAATCTGCAGCAATTGGACCCAGTTTGGCCATACAACTAAGTGGTTATGCCCTTTTTATTAGCTAGCTCATAACTGCATAGCAAAGTGATCAGCAAGTGATCTGCTTTACACTATTATAACCTGATTGTTGGACATACAGAATGTTTACGCAACTTTATATTGTATCACATTTTATAATGAAGTCATTGTTTTAAAAAAAAATATTGTCGGAGGGGCACAAAATTTCTTTATGGCGGTTCCCACATGGCACCCCCCGTGGCACCAACCCTGTTTTGATTTTAGATGCCAACTTTGATCACATGAGCATGTTTTTCAGTACAGTAGTTGCACTCCAGTCTGATTTTTAAGAGAGGATGTATTTATGTTGCGTAGTGAGTTGTGTTTCTAGAGCCTTTAGATCCCCCCGATTAAGAAATTATCCACGTTCCTTTCACAGATATGACAAATAATAACAATAAGAGGATGGATGTCCAGTTTAACCTCCATGGCAAATTCAGGAGACCATTCAGGAAAACGAGGTGCTGGGCTGCAATTGTGCGACAGTGATTATAGCTTTTATTTTGAGGCTTTTTCACAGAGAATGAAAACAGAACACCATTACCAAGCCATGATTGGACTCTCCTTGTCATCAGCGGGATAATTGTTCACGAGTTCATGATCTCTCTACAGTGCTGACTGAATTGATTCTGGAAATGAAAATCGCTGCACCTCCCACATGGCATTACCTCACTGATGCACCTCAGCATTAATTCTGAGTTTGAGCTCTCCCTCTGAGAAAGACCATTCCAGTCATCTGCTCATCATTTTAAGTGGAGCCGCTATGCTACGTCAATGCTTCGTCTTATCATGGGAGCGGTAGGGATGGTGAATTAAAAACAGGGAAAGGAAAACTTACAATACAAAGATAGTTGTCTGTTTGGTGTCTTTCTATTGCTAAGTAAATCACTTTGTGATTTCTTTTTATAATTGGGGCATTTTTATCCACACTATTCATAATTCTTTCTTGGAGGAAATAATATGGCATTAGTGTCAAAACCAAAAATGCCTCATATATTTTTCTATTTTCGCTTTTGTGATGGTAAAGGGTCAGGGGGACAGAGATGTAGGTGTGGGTGATATCGGACGGGGGTCATCTCCAGCAACCCAGCCTGATAGCAGGACTGATGAGGACAGCAGACTGAGCCACTGCAGCAATCTGGCCTCCTCCAGACCGGCTTCACGGACATCAGCAATGAGATCTCCATTACTCTGTTAAACTGTGTCTGAGAACGCAACCTCACTATTATGTCAATGTCAGGGGCTTAATGCTGATTCATACAGCCGCACAAATCCCAGATTAACCTCCAAGCTGGAAGACCTCTTTCAGCAGCAAACTGCATGGGCAACTTTATGTCTGGAAGGAGGAGGCAATATGATTTTGTTTTGATAGCGGAGGCAGACTCGCGTAAATCCAGATACCTGTATCGACGTACACAAGTAGACAAGCACACAGACTGGTAGTTTCAGAATGGGGACTAGGGCTGCGCGATTATGGCCAAATGATAATCACAATTATTTAGATCAATATTGAGATCACGATTATTTATCACAATTATTCATAGATTTTACGGACAAAATATTTTTATTGCAATTTCACATTTTAAATAAACAGAGCGCTGCTTTCACTTCAATGTCGTGCTACATTCCAACCATCAAAAACTCTAAATGTTATCCTTTGACTTTGTTATTGTCATCTATAGTGGTTATTTGTATAAAAACACACAATTCAAATGATTAGGAAATAAGTGATTGTATTTTTATTTTAATATTTGCTTTGAGTAAAAAAAGATCTTGGCATTAGTAGTTCTAATTATATATTATAAGCTGCTTAGAGCTAGTGTTAGGAAGTTAAAAAGGTCATAATTCCCTCTCTATTATCTTTTATATATTGTTGTGAAAACATCTCATTCAAACAACTGGATTTATTCAAGTTTCTCGCCAAAAACTACATTTTACAAGATTACATTGGAACGCATCATGATAGCGTTATAATTTACCATCGTCCAATAGCATTGTTCACTGACTAGAGCATGAATGCACCATAATGTAACTCAATGAAGTCTCCATTAATGGAGCTCTTTAGCTCCGTACTGTCAGCAGAGGAGCCGGTCACTGTGATTACTCTGAGCAGCATCATCAACTTCCACACCGCTGACATGTTGATTGTGTGTGTGACGTTACTGAATGTGCAGCTGTGTGCCGACGTAAAAAAAATCATGTGGCGGCTGCACATGTGTGTGACTGGCAAAAAAATCATATATATGAGACTGCTGAAAACTGGCGAACGTCAATCGGCTGCTGATTGACGGTGCATCTCTAGCTGTTATTTTAGGGAGCGCTTGATTTATGCAGCAGAGTTTTCTATGAGCAGATAGTAAACGTCAATATCGCAGTCGATCATTTTCATTTAATTGTGGGAAGCCAAAAATCGTGATCGCGATTGTAATTCGATTAATTGTGCAGCCCTGATGGAGACCATACTGTAGCAGCATGCATCTTTGGGTATTTCTCAAAATGTGAGTATAAATACTGCTTAACTGTCCATAATCTAAAATATTCTAAGATATGACATATTGTGAATTTAATTCAGCTGCCAAATTCTTATTTAATATGCTCAATGCCACATAGATTCATACACCATCCAATGTCAAATAAAAAGCCTGAAACCAAATCGTCGTCCTTCCTCAAAGATAATAGAGGGAAATCTGAGTCGCTATTGTTGAAGTGAGCCTTCTGTGCTGCAGTGCACCCCCACCCTGGCCTGGCTGGTTGGGCACTAAGAGCCGCAGTGTTCCTGTAAGAATGAGTATTAAGCCATAGTGGGGTGGAGGGCTGGCAGTGTGTGTGTGTGGTGGGGGGGGGGAGTGTTCAGCTGCAAGCCCTTGTGTGCCGCCCAGTGGTATCAGTCTCCTTTTACAAAAATAAACCAAGCAAAAAGTGGTCAATTATAGTTTTAGGAATTAGCAGGCATAAAAGTATAATACATTTATCAGCTCAGCTGCAGGAGCTTTTGTATTTCCTTTTTTCTAATGTCATAATTTGAAACAGAAAATTCATTACAGATTGAATCTAAATTGAAAATAGGCCCCTGTGATACATTTTAGGATTACTGATACCTAGTTTTGCCATTTCTGATTATTCTACAGTGTTATCAACATGCCAGGACAGGCATGCACAGCGTGGCGGTGGTGTAGATTTTTGCATGCAGTTGCAGAGCTGGTTGGACCGATTTTGTAACTGTATCTTAGAAACACGTCGAGGCATGGCGCAGGACATTGCATCATATCTTCTGTAAATCAACAGGTCATAATCTCGCTGAAAGTGTGTGTGTTGTTTGGAAATGGGTAGGTGGTGAGAGAAGTGCAATACGATAATCAAAAACAAGAAGGCGGCCGATGAAAGTTTCTCTCTGGACAATGGCTAGGAGGGTTTTGTTTGAAGAAATTGCGGTTTGGTGAATGAAGGCTTCTACTTGAAAGACTTGGCTTCTTCATCACAACAGCCACTTCCTCAACACAGGGCGTGGGATAAGCATCAAACTTTGAAACGTGATTTAGCTTTTGGAATTCATTATGAATCCGTGATAAGGATTTTGGGTGGCCTATTCGCTGAGCGGGTTGTGTATCATCAACAGCTGCCTCGGCTCCTCAGTCACTGCCCCTCTGCCCTCGCGTACTCTGAAGGGTTACATTGTCCTGGATCCGTCTTGTTTGATGGAGATGAAAAATTAATAAAAAATAACCAGCAGGCTGCTACCTTGTTCCCATTTCTTCTTTTGTTGTACGTGGACATGATGTTCACAACCACACACGGTCTTGCCCGGGTGTTTGGTTGTCATGCCCATGTAGAATAAAAGCAGAACTGGAGACAAGCAGATTACTGTTACCCAGCATCTGTAAAGAATTTGTGGATGTGCGTGCCTGTGCCTCCTGATGATTGCCTGGCTTGATCACATCCATTTTATTTTGCAACAATTTCTTCATCTGAGTCAACCTTGTTTTGAAGAGCTCAGGTCTAAACATTGATTTCCACGTTGGAGCTGAAATGTTTACTCAATTAGTCGATTGACAGAAAATGAATCAGCAACTATTTAGATAATATTTCAGTCATTTTTCATGCAAAAGCTTTTCAACTTTGGGTTATGGACTGTTGGTCAGACAGAACAAAGGGATGCCCCGGTGAGGAACTTTTCCCACCGGTTAATAAACACTAGTGTTGCCAATTACACTGGACATTTAACAAAAAATATGTCGTCGAAAACGCTTGAATCAGTGCTCAAAATTTTTCACCAATTGATTTAACTTGAATCGGTACTCGGTAGTACTAACGTAATTTGGTCGGTACCCTTAAAAGATCCGACTTCAGTACCCAACCCTATCTATGGGTGGAGGAAATATGCCAAGATATGCTGCAGTGCGCTAACAAAGACAGGGAAGAAGAAAAACGGCAAGCTAATAAACATGGATGTAAACAATGCTGGCTTTAAAATACAAAAGAAAAGAAAAATCAGCTTTGCAAATGTTTTACGAGGAAGGAAATGCACTCAACATGATTGTTGTACCTCAAGAATACCCACAATGCATTTTGTTAAGTAACACTGAATGTTAACATAGCTTTTGTTTGTTACAAGAAAACTCCTTAAGTAGACCTTAAAAGGATGATTCCACTTATTTTCAAAACCTAATTTTCACGGGTTTTGCCATCACAACAATTGTGTTCTGAACTGCATCAGCTTCACGCAGCTCTAGTTTGTCAGGTGCAATGCTCTCAGACGCACACTGAACACTGAGGTAATCTTCAAACACTGACCCATAAAGTAATTAAAGCGTGTTCTTTGAACACAATGAAACAGCCCCACAGCTTTGAATAGCTGTGACTGAACTCTTATCACATTTAAGTTATAATGGTTTAAGTGTTGCACACTCACTTCATTGTCTACTTTGACTACCTGCTTTCTGACTGAAGAATGAAATGTCTTTGTTTCAACTTCATTCTTTCGTTGCAACACCCACATCAAAAAAATCACTGGATGTGTATTATATTAGTGTGAATAGAATTGTTAACTTTGATTTTTTTCACACCATACAGACTCTGGATGGTTTTACTTTCCAATAAACAATATGCAGATGTTTCATGCAATGGCTAATCTGATATGCAGGCCCCGTTGCAGTGTAAGCTGCATGTTGGAAGACCGTGTTATTAATGGCCTCGGGTTCAGAAGTTGGAGAAACAGTATATTGCTTTGGCCCCTTTCAGTGAGGAGCTGCTCTCCCAGTGAACTGGAGCTGTGTTCCCATCTCTTCTAAGACAAAGCAACAGAACACCATTCTTCTTCTGACTGTCCCCTAACTCAACCTCAACCCTGTATAAGACCTAAAAATAGCAACTAATAATGGCAGGACCCTGTGTTAAGCACAGCTTACTGCTATCAGTATGCTTTAGTTGTTCGTGGGAACAATGTTTCAGCGCCTTCCCTTTTTTTAACATTAACTGAGTATCACAGTCCCTTAGAGTTTACTTCATTGATCTGAGATCTATCACTGTGTGTCTGTCAGCTACTTCACTTCCTCTAAAGCAGCCCCCCGGTCTCTGGACACAAAAGTCAGCTCTGACTTTATATTCATCCCTATAAATCCAGGATAAATCTAAACCAAGGTTGGCTACCCTTTGGGAATATATCCACCCTCACTTAGCATGACTTAATTTCAGGTAATACTAAGGGATGTCATTTCTTTTAAATGAATTCCAGATTTATTATGGCACGCTGTTCCTCTGATAAGAGTTCAAGAACGTGTTGTAAAATCCGCGCCTGTTGGTCTATTACTGATGTCTATCTTCAAAGCTCAGATTGCAGAATCAAAGACAATGAAAGATGGCCTCCCTCGATAGCGCGGGACGTGAGTAGAACTAATCCGCTTTGACAAAAAAGATTGGTAATATTTTCTGACATGTATGTTGACATGCACTTTTTAACTACTCCACATTTCCAAGACTGATTAATGAGAGCTAAGCCACTGTCGTTTGATTTATTGGGTTGACTTTCAGTTTCTACTTGAAGGGACAACCACGTAGCTTTTATAAACAGATGTGCAGCTGCAGAGACAGATCTTCTCTGCATTGCATGCACTGCATAAGGCCACTAAGAATAGCAGCTACTCTCTTTAACAGAGTGGGGGAATTAACCCATAAGAAGCGACTCAGCAAGCACAATTGGCACTAAGACATGGCATATCATAGGGCATGTGCTGCAAGGTCATGTGGGTCTTGGTCTTGGCATAAGCAAACCAGAGTGGAACAAAGACACATGCATACAAAAAAGGAAGTTGGCAGCGATTTCAATACAGTGGAGCAAACAGTAAGTTGTGCCAAAACAGCTTCCTAAGCTAAGCGGGCACAATGTGGGAAGGAGTGAAGACAAAGATGTTAAGTTGAAAGTAGATTTTTTGAAAAAAAAAAATGCAGGATTAAATTCATTGGCTTTGCAAATAAATAAATAAATATGCTTAAATCCCAAGATTCCATTTGTACTTGCTCAACCTCCAAATACAGGCACATTTTTCTCAAAGCAGCACAGTCTAATGAAATACGGTGCACCTCTCATGTTGCAATACTTTTCTACTTTGTTCTGCATATTGACTTTCTACTGTATGCTTCTGAGCAGGTCACTTCATGTTAAATTTTCCCCCAGCCTCAGCTAATTCAGTTTTTGAACATTTGAATGGCTGTTTTATTTCAGAACGAGCCATCTGTTCCATTAATGTGTGATTGGCAGTAAAACACTGTTTCTGAAGTTTTGAGTTCAAGCCAGGGGGGTAGGCCGAGCCATTAAACTGCGATTGCTGGTTCACTACAATGGCGTTTGAGAGCTGCTGAATGGAAAGTTGAAAAGCAGCAGGACCAGACATTTTTTATTGGCTTTGTGGAGGTGAAACTGACATTATGTTTGAAAATTTGGTTCACAACCCTGTGGAATAAGTACAACTGCAGCTATAGGTGGAGTCTTTGTGGTTTACTGTACTGTAGGTGCTGTAAGTATTGGTTTGATCAGTGTCAGGAGCAGGTATAGAAGCGGTGGGTATGAGATTTCAGGTGCTTCACGTTGAGCCTCGGGATTCTCTCAGGAAAGCCAACTCTCTACGCAGGTTTCTTACACTTGATTAAAGGGACAAGGGAAGGTTCTAGCAAAGTGTATTTTTCTACAACATGACTCTACCTCTTAAGATATTATTCACAGCCATTTACTGGAATGTTTCCTCTTGTTCATTGTTCTTAAGGGATCCTGTAGTGTAGGCGAAGACACACTGTAATTACTTATTGATGCGGCTACATTTGTTTTTACGTAGGTCCTTTACCATAATGGGAGACGGACTGTAAAAGTTAAATGATTTCAGTTTGCACATAGAAATTCAAGAGATTTTATTTAACCATTTCAGCGTTCTCGCCTTTGTAAATCTTGCTGCTATTCATTAGGGCTGTGTATTGGCAAGAATCTGGCCAATACACAATATGTATCATGATACAGGGGTAGCAATTCAATATATTGGGATATACCGCGATACAGTAAGCAAGGCAATATATTGATATTTTTTAAATTAGATTTTACGAAAACTGTCATAGTATAAAGAACACACCAGAAATAAACCATTTGAGAATGGGCAAAAATAACACATTTATACTGCATGCAAAAAACTGCATGGTTTTTGCCCCAAACTGCATGTGATTATCATAATTTGGACATGTCTCTAAAGGGGAGACTCTTGGGTACCCATAGAACCCATTTTCAGGTCAAGGGACCCCTTTGAAAATCGCTATGAGAGTTTTTCCTTGCCCAAATTTTTCGTATATTGAGCGTTATTTAGCCTCCTTCGCGACAAGCCATGGCATGGTTGGTACCAATGGATTGCTTAGGTTTTCTAGTTTCATATGATGCCAGTATATCTTCACTGTAATTTTAAAACTGAGCCACAAATTCTACAACTCGAAAAACATCCGGGTCCAATGGCGGGCCGTCAGACTTTAAGAGGTTGATTAAAAATCATAAAGTGTTTGGGAGAATCGATACAGTATCGCACAACATAATATTGCGATATTTTCTTACACCCCTGCTATTCACTGTAAAGAGGACTAAGCATACACACATCTACTGACTATTGTGCCAACAATAGCAGCAGATGTTGATAAATCTAAATTTCTTCTGTTAAAAATAATTTCCAGTGCACATTCTGTTGCTGCACCATGACATCTTCCACCACGCTGCAAATTAAATGTTTGATATGTTGAAATACAGTGCGGATTACAACGCGGAGGATTAGGCTTAACCAGCTAAGCTTGCCTAATCACTACATGTTAAACAGGATTGTGCTCAGGTGAGGCTGTTTATTATTAACATCCGTTGCAACCCGAAAAAATAAAAAAGAACCTACAGCACTTCTGCTCTGTACAAGCTGCACTTGATGCGATGGCGAGATGACAACACTATAGGGTCCAGCAAAGTCCAGCCATTTATCACTTGCCACCACACACTATAGTGCTGTGTCACCAGCTAGATTGCTTGAAGACTGGATGGAGTTTGGTTGTTAGTTATTAAAAAGGCAAGGGGTTACAATAAGCACTGAAACGCCCTTCTTGTTCTTCTGTCTCTGGCCTGTTTGTTCTGAGTGTTTGTTGTGGTGGACATAATGATAATACAGAAGAAGAGCTTGTTGTGGGGCTTCTCCAGGCTGTTTGCTGAAACTTATCAGATGACTTGTACAGACTGTAAAACCTACGTTAAAAACCACCAGGAAAGAAATACTTAGCTGCATTGTTTTACCAGATATTCTAGAAACAAAATCATATTCCTGCAGATTTTACATAAATTCTAATATTACCATTGTTGCATAACATACTGGGTAAAAAAGATAATGGCCAATGTAATTACCTGGAGTGTGTTTCCAGCCTCAGGACTGCATGGGCTCATAGAATGAACACGGATACAGAGAAACTCATCAGATTGTTATGCAAGATATAATGAACAGATCTCATCAATCATATCTGTTATATTAATCTAAATTAGGCTTCCAGTTTTCATCTGAATGAAAAATAATATAACCTTGTGATTGAGCTTTTCCTGTAATATTTTGATGGATACTGTTATGCAACATCATACTATAGCTATTAAGGGTGGGAATCACCAGCGGCCCCACGATAAATATTATCACAATACTTAATTCACGATACTATGTTATTACGATTTTGAACATTTTGCGATATGCTGAGTATTGCGATAAGATATATTGCGATTTATTACCTTTATTCAACTGTAAATTATGCAGTTTGTCAACATCTATTTTATCTAATAAGATACAGATTTCACTCTGTTCATCTCAGAGTTTTAATTCACATATTTTGAGATGAGAGGTCAAGGGGCCCCTTTGAAAACGGCCATGCCAGTTTTTCCTCGCCAAAATTTTGCCTTAATTGTGAGCGTAACGTTGGATTGTTATTTAGCCTTCTTTCCAACAAGCTAACATGACATGGTTAGCACTGTATTGATTCCTTAGTTTCTTAGGTTTTTTAGTTTCATATGATACCAGTATCTTCACTCTTGAAAACTGAGCCCACTACAACCTCTGAAAGACAGAATAGGTTAATAGTTTATACAATAAAAGATCAATACTTGACGCCCGTGTGTCGATACAGTATTGCCACGCAAAATATCGCGATACTATGCTGTATCAATTTTTTCCCCAACAATAGCTATTATGTAACACAATACAAAATAAAACATAAAATCGAATGCTTCAACTACTCCTACATCAACCAATTATACTAATAATAATTATACAGTTTCCATAAGATGTAGCCAAGTTACTACAGCAATTCAGTTAAATAGATGGGAGCTTTGGATGGTGGAGTGCCCCAAATGTGAGATAGTGTTTCCATTAGCTTTTACATATCTGCTTTGGTGATGGAAGGGTGCATAATGCCCTGTGACAGCTATGAAATAAAGTAAACCCAACCCTGCTGTGAGCAAGTATTTATCTATAAAGCCTTACATTTTGATGGCACAAACATTCAAAAGTGATGACAAGCGCTCTCTTTTCTCATCTTGAACAAAATATAATTTCATGCCGGATTAACTGCACATTGACCAGGAGTAAAGAAGAATAATCTCTGGGCACAATTGAAGCCCCAGGGCTTGAAGATCTTCATCAATTCACTGTGTTTCACCACATTACTGAAAAAGAAAAGAGAGGGGAGAGAGAGAGAGCTGAAGGAAAGTGAGTCGGATTTTCACTTGTGACCTGAGGACTGTCACATGTTTAATCTAGACACATTACTTCTGACATTGCAGTATACATTGCCTCACACATCTATGATTAAATTCTACTATTTTACATTTTAATTGCTTTATTACCATGATAATTCAGAGTGTTGGAAAGACTTACAGGTCTACGATGGTAAGACATCCCTGCATGAGCTCCATTGTAAGAGGACAGACCGCTACAACCAGGGCGTGAACAGAAACCTGCAATGATTTAGCCAGTCCATCTTTTAGCCAGTCCATCTAATCATCTACTGTGTTTCTTTTGTCTTACATCTACATACTATATAATATGGAGAGCTGGAGACTTGAGATGCATCAGACTCAAGTTTAAGAAATGAACATTTGCTGGAAATGTTGGCTGTAACACTTGATTTAGATGGGAGTTGATTTGGTAGCCCAGAGCAGTAAATATCAAAAAGTGCTGCACATGCAGGTTCTCTGTTATGAACAGAAATGAAAAATTTATATTGTAATGGGGATGTGCATGCCAATGTTTCCAAGGCCTAAAAATAAATGGTCACATGTGCACCAGCTGGCATCAACTCTGAATTCAGATTAGAGAAATTAGCCTATCGCTATAGAACTAATTACATAAAATGAGTATCTTAATAGTTTTTCTGTTTTATACACAGCAGATGTATGTTATATCCTGCAGCCACACTGCTGAATCTGATGCACAGATTTGTTTGATGTACGTGGAACTTCCTGCTATTTTTTGTTTGTCTCTTAAATTGTGGGTTTTTACTAAAGATGTTCGATACCATTTCTTCCTTCCTGATACCGATTCAGATACCTGAACTTGCGGTATCGGCCGATACCCATCGAATACCATATATAGTTATTATTATTATTATTATTTAACAGCTGTTTACTACTCACCATGTATGGATGTGATATGATTACTCTCTTTGTTGTATGGCCTGGCTCAGGTTAAACTCTTTGTAAAACATGAACAAATACATACAGAGAATGAATGCAATAGAAATTTCTTTTATTATTCAGTTTGTCAGTTACAAAGAACATAAATAAATGAAGCTAGGAATAAAAAAACAATTCTGTATTCTCTTAGCTGTCTCCTCAGTGGATGGCCTGTGTGCTAATTTGTCCTGCGGGGTGCAATATTCACACAACGTAGTAGGGTGCTGCCACCCCTTTAACCGGAAATCAGTTCTTCTTCGCTACTCTAAATCAGTAGTTGCCAGTGGCAGCCATGATACATCCAGGGCGACAGCACGAGTGAAGACTAATGTTTTGGAGCGGCGAAGAAGAATTGATATCCGGTTTAACATGTTGATTTTTTTCTGGGTTAATAAATTATGGTATCGGATCGGTGCATATACTGGAGTACTCGCTGATACCCAATACTAAATTTGGAGCACTATCGGACGCATTTCTGATACTGGTATCCGTATTGGAACAACACTAGTTTTTACACCATTAAATATATTATATTAATGTCTGTTCCATGGTACTGTAGATTGTACCAAACTCAGGTAAACAATATGGATAAAATCATATATCATGGTACCAATGATTATTAGAAATGATGTATGTTTATACTGGTAGTACTTTGTTATACTACAACAACTATTGCCAATGTTGCCAAAGCCTGATATTATCAAGGCCTACAAATATGAAGATATCATTTCTTTTGTCATGTTGCACAGCTCTACCAGTGTGTTGTACAGAACTGGAAATGAGCCATAAAGTTAGAATGCACACACGCACGCACCGTAGGCCTGGACGGGTTCGGTGCTTGTTTATTTTTAAGGGTGTGCAGGATAGACCAGGCGGGCATGTGTTGGGGGTAGAAACCTGGGAGCACTGACGTATACACACTGCTGTGTTTCAAACAGACAGAAACACACCACGGGGCTTCATGCATCATTAAACATATTTAAACATTTGATTTCAGTGTTCTCAGCAAATTAGTTGACAGAGAAAAGTACATTGATTCATCACTTGCAACAAGATGCACCACAGAAAAAATGGCAAAGTCAATATTAATAGACCAGTAAAGGTTGTTTTTTGACTGACAATTTGATAATGAAGACATGAGACTTGGAGTTTTCTTGCATGACTTTAGACTTGACTTGGGCTTGGTCTAAAAAAAATGTAACCCTTTATAAATGGACCTCCCACGTGCGGCTGCACGAGATCGTTGTTTACATGATCCTGCTTAAGTGTATTTACACTAGTGATGATATCATTACATTATGTTACGTGTGGTACAAATAGTTGTAACAACATGCCGTGGCGCCAGAGCATCGCTTCGTAATGGCAACGGGAGATTGTTGTTAGCATGATCCTGTTTAAATCGATCTAAAATACAAACCATAACAGCTAGATCATTCATTCTTTTTGCAGCATAAAGCTAAGGCTTCTGTATTTCGTGACATCATGTTGTACGCTCGTGATGATGTCATTATGTCACGTTACTTGTGGTACAAAACATGGTGAAATGCGCGGTGGCACCAGAGTATCGTTCCGTAATGGCTGCGGGAGATCGTCGTTAGCATGATCCTGTTTAAATTGATGTATAATACAAACCATAATAGTTTGAGCATTCATTCTTTTTGCGGCAAAATGCTTGTGATGACATCATTACGTTACGTGCGGAACGAATCAAATATCAAAACGCCTTTTCACTCATAAAAATTATCATATCTCAAAATCTAAAACTGGTGTTAATACATTTTTTTGTTCATGTTTCTACATTTAGAAATCTTTTGGGATCAATATGTTTTGTGAAAAAACATGTCCGATTTTTTTATTTCTTTATGACCGAATTTTAATACTTTTATTGACTGACATACCCTTGTAGCTAAGGTTGTACAGATTTAAGGGATATAACGCATTTGAAAATACTCCAAGAAATGACATCACAATAAGCAAAAGTACCAATGTAGGCACTGGCAGTCCATTTCTATTGTTCCAGTTCGAAGGGTTAAAACTGCTCTGATGTACTGTAGACCATAGATTTTGTGCATGTTTTTCCTCAGTGATATCCTCTACTGACAAGGAAATCTGACGGGCTTTGACTTCACTAGACTGGGATTTTGGCGAGTGGATGGCAGCTGCCACGCAGGGTGGCATTGTTTGGAGCTTTCTGTCTATGTTGTGTCTCGAGAGCTCTGGCTCCCGGCCCAGAGATGCTCAGCCCAACCTGAGCAGTGTCGGTTGGGGCTCCGGGGGGTGACTGATTGAGCACAGATTGTATTTATACTCAACCACAGCGTGTACAGGAGCTGATGCTTCAGCAACTTCAGGAGACGGACAAAATTAGATCATTTTTCATTACCGAAGCTAACAACCAGCGCCATATTTCCATAACAAGAAATCCATTTTGATAAGAAAGATTTCTTAAAGACCTAAAAAAAAAAAAAAAGCAGACAGAATTGGTTCTTTGAAATGTAACATCTGTATTGTTACTTCTACTTGAGCAGTTTTGAATTATTCATGTTTAAATTTGAGGTCATGCAAGCAGAGAGCACATGTCTGTTAGCCGACTGCAAAATGCTGCCTTTCTCATTTAGTTTGCATCTTCAAGTGATTTTAATAAAATGACAAGAAGGGGAATTAAATAAATAAACCCCCCACTTGATAATTATTAATCTATTTTCTTTTACAAGAGAGTTGTTTGTGTGTTGTGATGATTAACCATATTGAGTAAAACTGATCTAAAATGATGTACTTAGAAAACATTCAACCTCTACATTCATTTTGGCTTAAATCAGCTTTACTGTAACAATGAAGTGTTTTATTTTTGGTGCAGCAAGCCATCCATTCAGGCCATATGTTCAATGCCAAGTGTTTTGCTGCTAAGATATAACCCGTTCCACACATAAAAGGAAAACCACAGATGTCAGCGTTTGTCATCAGAAACTTGGAGGCACTGTCTGAGATGAACTTTTTGACTCACCAGCCAAGGGGGCTGATAGATGAAAAAATCCACCGGCCAAGCATATTTTTTACCTGCCAGCAGAATCCTATCTTGTCTCATCGTCACCCAAAAAACAGTGAACTTTCGATAAACAAAC